>SNQJ01S0041816.1:163039-177892 GCA_010110895.2 Picea sitchensis
GTATCTGGGGATTACCCCATGTCACCATAATTGATTTGAGTTTCAACAATTTTGAGGGGGGAATGGGTCAAGGAATCAGCAAGGCCAAAAATCTATCTGAACTCTTCATCCAAAACAATCAGTTCTCAGGAAGCTTGCCTCCAGAAATTGGGCATGCATTGCTCTTGGCTACAGTAGATGCAAGCAATAATGTGTTCTCCGGTGAATTGCCTGTTGAAACTGGAAAATTGAGTTTGCTGAACAGACTGCTTTTGCAGCAGATCATGCTCTCTGGCCCTATACCTCATACATTAGGGCTCTGCAAGGCTCTCACTGAAATAAACCTTACTGGAAATAGACTGAACGGTCCTATTCCTGCATCATTGGGATCCATACAAGTCCTCAATTTTCTGAACCTCTCCAACAATTAGTTCAGTGGTAAGATTCCAAACAGCCTTTCTTCATTGAAGCTCAACATACTTGATTTTTCTGACAATCAGTTGTGATGCAGGAGCATCGTAAGCAGCCAGCCAAGCAAGCAACGTAAAAGGCGGAAGACAGCTGGAAAAGCACCAGCGCACTTTTTTGAAATGTTTTAAAAAATTAATGAAGCGGATATTAATGTGATAGCTGGGAAGCGTACTTACATTTGTATCTTAGATGTTGTAAACAGATCCCGCTCTCATCTGTAGAATGTAAAGGCATTTATATGTAATTAATGAAAGTAGGTAGATTTGAATTCATAGATTAGACAGTTTAGAGAGTAGGAGGGAAAACGGATATAGACACCCTCACCCTTGTATCATTGTAAGATAGATGATCATTCATAATTCATAAGCTGGAGAGTTGTAGCAGAGAACTGAACTGTAGAGAAGAACCCATGTACAGGAGCACTTGAGTTAATATATGAAGCTTTGGCTCAATTTTCATGGTGTTATGATGCTTACTATTTACATTTGTTGAATGTTATGCTTACAGTTGTTTTATTCTCTCTGTTTATGCATTTGTTTCAATGTTGTGTTGAATGTATGATTTCATATTAAGTATATGAAATCTGAGAGAGGAGAAGAATGAGTTTCAATTGTTTCTCATCCTGAGAGTTCCTACAAGGAGTGCAGTGAAACGTCCGCAAGGTGTGCGTAGACAAGAGTCTGAGTTTTATCTCAGAAAGCTCAGGAGAGATACTGTTGTTCTCATACCAGCAGAAGTGCAGGTGAAGTACAGAGCCGTGCAAGGTGTGCGCAGGCTAGTTGAAACCTTAGAAGTTGTCAACTAAGGGAAGGTGGAAGGATGGCTGTTGCAAAGAGTGCACAGAGTCGAGGACTCAAATAACCAGAGGTTATTTGAACGATTGCCGCAAGAAGTGCGAGCAGAATTCCTTTTGGAGACTTGAGTTTGCAAGTGAAAGCTCAGGAGGGATAACGCCTTTGAACACTTCAAAGGAAGGCAGAAATCAAACCACTTCAAAGGGAGACGAAAGTCGAAAGCATCTCATAAAAGACAAGTTCAGGAGGGAGAACACCGATTTGTCTCGCAGAAGTCATTAAGGAGTGAATCGGGCGGTCAGAATTCTATGAGGAGAACTCGCGAAATCGCGGGGACTGTAGGATCCAGAGGAGCTGCAAGGTGGTTAGGAGTTGGACAAATCCGCCACCCTAACATCAAGAATCAACGTGGACCGTTGATCATGGTCTGTCTGAACTGTCAAATTATTTCGGGAATTCGGGACCCATAAGTTGGGAGTGCAGGTCAAAACCCTTAGTCAGTCAAACTCCCGATTCGCGAAAAAGATAATCAAGTGTGAAATTTCGGTATTTCGGGGTTCGACATACCGGGAATCTTGATGACAAGGAACCGAGACCTTAGTATTGAAAATCCCGAAGTTGCGAAACGCGACGTGCCTTTGGTGTGAAACATCGGCATTTCGGTATTTCGGGGTTCAGCATACCGGGAATCTTGATGACAAGGAGCCGGGGTGCTTAGCATTGAAAATCCCGAAGTCGTGAAACGCGACGTGCCTTGGGGTGAATTTTAAGATTTTGGCATTTCGGCACTTCGGGTGTTGGGAAGTAGAGGAGGCAGCGATCTTTGGAATCAAGAGTTTCAAACTCCCGGTTCGCGAAAAGACGAAAGATCCAGAGTTGTCGGATCGTGGAGGATCTCAGCTGTAGATCACGTTAGAGGCGAGGTTTTGGGAATTCGGAGATAGGAGTTTAGGAAGGTGAAGAACCTTTCTACTGTGGATCTCGCAAGTCGCGAAATCCCGAAGAGTGAAAGGAAAAATTCCCGAAACATTGAAGGACAATAGTTGTGGGCCCAATTGGGTTTTGGGGTTCCGAGAGTCAAGAAACAGAGTAGCATGTCAACGCAACTCTCGAAATCGCGAAAAGGAAAAAGCCGAAAGGTGGGTCCTAAGCATTAATCGGAGGATACGCGCGACAGAAGTCAAGGGAGTGGTCAAACTTCGGGGAAAATCCCGAAAGATCTTCGATCTCGCCAAAAGGGGAAATTTTGGAAACCGGAAAATCATAAGGGAAGAGGAACGAGTGTTGGTCGATCACTCAAGTTCTGAAAAGCCGAAATAGGTGGTAACAAGAGGTGTGTGTTCGGCGCATTGAAGAAGTCAACCCTCGTTGACGTTTCGGGTTTCGAAGGTTGAAGAGACAAGGGGCTCGACAACAGGATTCACGAAATCCAAAATCCTAAAAGGAAAAGAAAAGCCCCGATCATATTTGTTGGTCTATTGTGGAATACACCTTGTGTGTGTGTGTTATTCCCTATGGGGAAACCAAAGAGTCAATCTGACTCAGGGGAAGATTTGGAACGATCCTAAGACCGGGAGGTTGCGCAGAACCCGCTGAGGCAGGGGGTGTTGTGCCAAGTTGACAGGGCCTGTGCCAACGCAGCTGATTGACCTGGCAGGAAACGATAGCTTTTCTGGAAACGCTGGGCTATGTGGAAACAAAGTAAAGCCATGCCCTTCTCCTTCCAGAAGAAGATTTCATATAAAACTTGTCATTGCGTGTACTATCGATGCCGCTGCACTGCTAATTCTTGTTATCGGCTTCATTTTGTACAGAAGCCCTGATCGAGATAGTATGAATGCCCTATCTTGGGATATGAAATCCTTTCACAGCCTGCAGTTCACTTGTGATGACATTCTCCGTTGCTTGAAGGAAGAGAATATGATTAGCAGTGGGGGATCTGGAAACGTATACATAGGAGAACTAGGCGATGGACAAGTTATTGCAGTAAAGMAGCTCTCGACCAACAACAATGCCACCAAGCTCAACCACAGCAAAGAGGCATTCAGGTATCGCGAATTCAAGATGGAGGTTGAAACCTCAGGCTCTATCAGACACAAAAATATAGTGAAACTCTACTGCTGCATTTCTAGCACAGATTCACACCTTCTTGTATATGAATACATGAAGAATGGGAGTTTGTGGGACAGATTGCATGAGACAATAGGTCCAACATTGGATTGGCAGACACGCTATAAAATATCCCTTGGAATGGCTCATGGATTGGCTTATTTGCACAATCACTGTGTTCCTGCTATTGTCCACAGAGATGTCAAATCCAGGAATATATTGTTGGATGAAGATTGCGAGCCACGCTTAGCTGATTTCGGTGTTGTAAAAATCCTTCAATCCTGTGGAAAGGGAGACTCTACAACTATTATTGCTGGCACCCATGGCTACATTGCTCCAGGGAATCAATCACTCATACATTTTAAAAAGGGGTTGGTTCAACAGAGTTATGTTTTTGAGTAGCCCAAAACAAATGCCATGCTAACAATTTTTAAGAATGGAGGTAACTGATAATTTGTGATTGTTGATTGCAAAGTATGCCTACACATATAAGGTGAGCGAAAGAAGCGATGTATACAGCTTCGGGGTTGTGCTGATGGAACTTGTGACTGGCAGACGACCTATAGAGCCAGAATTTGGGGAGAACGAGGGCATTGTTGGCTGGATTTCTCGTAATATTGCTACCAGAGACAACACACTTGAGGTGATCGATAGCAGGATACCTGAAATTTATAAGCAGAGAATGATTGAGGTGCTCAAAATAGCAGTTCTCTGCACCGACCATCTTCCTGCCTTGAGGCCTTCAAAGCTAGTAGTAGTTGATTTGTTGTTGGAAGCTGATCCATGCCCTCGCTCCTCCTAATCAAAGTAGATTTTACATCCATTTTGCAATTCTATTTGTGAAAAGTAGCGATAAAGATTGCTGAGCACAGGAGGTTGTCAAAACACTTCTGGGGAAGGAAGGAGGAGGCTGAAATTGCCCCTTGTATGGAAAGCATTGTTTCAAAAATTACCTTTTCATATCTTAGCAAAGTTAACTATCACATAACGCTGCAAAAGCAGTATTTAGAAGTTAAAATGCAATTTCTTGAAGTATATTTTTGCGTAATTGCCTTAACACAGTTTACTTCGTGAACTCTTTTGTTGTTATTTTTTTTCACGTCCCGCCTTACTTTTCTCTGATCATTACTGCAAACACTAATGAGCAAAAAAATACCGTTGTTAATTTAGATCGAGACGAACTTTTATTACTAAGAATCCATACTTTTATTATTAAGATGGTTGAGAAGAGTACATAGGGGTTATGATTCCACTAGAGAAGAAGAGGAAAAGGGGAGGGGTTATGATTCCACTAGAGAAGAAGAAGAGGAAAGGGGGTTTATTGTAAAGTGAATCTTTCAGTGTAGTGTTATGATTCCACTAGAGAAGAAGAGGAAAAGGGGAGGGGTTATGATTCCACTAGAGAAGAAGAAGAGGAAATGGGGTTTATTGTAAAGTGAATCTTTCAGTGTAAGTGTTAGCCTTAGAACTCATCTCTTTTTCTACCATGTGCTATATACATGAACAAGTTCTTGTTTCATAACCTTTTGTTTTTCCATTGGATTGAGGAAATTTAACTATTGTGTATACCTTGTCAAAAAGGAAGAAATGCATTCAATGACATCCTCCCATGAATCAATCTAACCATCTTCACTACTATGTCTAGGTAAGATATTCAAATCCCTTTTAATGAAATTAAGATAACTTCGTTGTTTAAATGATACACATTTAAAATCACTAGGGACTTTATTGGTTTGTCAATAAGGTACAATGATATTCCCCCCACCAAGGTTCAATTCCCCCAAGAGCATGGTATGTTATTTCATTTTGTGAAATAGTGTGGCTTTCATAGTCATTAATTTAGGTTTGTGTGTGGCATTAGTTATAATGTGGCATTGATCTAGATTGGATTGAAAATGAAAAGAAGGAACATGCAATATTCTAAAGAGAACACAAATACAATACAAATTTCATTAATGAATCAAATGTTCAAAAATATTATAAAAAACCCGTAAAAAAATAGCTCAAAATTACTAGTATCAAGTTCATTTTTTAGATTGTCCTAAATGGCCCCTTGGATTAGACATGTATCCATCTCTTGATAGGTGGTGTATGCTCAAAAAATAAGTTTAAGGAAGTGAGATTGTCCTAAATGGCCCCTTGGATTAGACATGTATCCATCTCTTGATAGGTGGTGTATGCTCAAAAAATAAGTTTAGGGAAGTATCTTGCTCTGCTTTTTAAATGAGACATTCAAGAAAACTTGGGTCTTGATAATTTGCACATTATCATTTGATCCCACGACAAAGACCATTAAATCATTTAATGGTCTTAAAAAAGTGCCCTTTCCCAGATTTGGACATGCCTTGTGTTGTTATAGTCAAAGTAGAAAGTATTATTCTCAAACAACATGGCTTAATCTAGTCTCTTAAAAAGCCTTTCAATTTTGTTTTAAAAATTAAACCATGTAAACCAAAGTTAGAGGACTCTTTCTTACTATATTTATTAGAATTATACAACCCAATCCAAGATGTCTTAAGGGAATTTTAAATATTTTTCTCCACGTGAGGCATTCTAGTTCATGACACACCTTCTTTGTTCTTTTGAATGTACACAATATTAAAATTTCCACACATCAACCAATGGGATTCCAAGAATTCTTTGACCATCCAATTTCAAAAAACGCCCTTCTCTTTAGTATTATTATATGCATAAATTTTTAACAAAACCAACATCTAAGCATCTTAATTCATCAATACCCAAACAAATAAGACCTTGTAAGCATTTGAATTCACTACATGTTTCATGAATAAGGAATAAAAGCAACCTTTCACAGTGAAATCCTTGGCCTTCTTTTAGGGTTTGAAGCCTCTCAAGAGTTCAAAAGGGAGGTGGAGAGTGGTCCTCCTAACACCTCCTTGACAGGAGATGTTTTGGGAGGGGCATATCACCTCCTTCCCAATGGTTGAGGTCATGGGGTTAGTAAGTGATAGCACACTAGAGGTTTTAATATAGATGGATTGAGCCTTTTGAGATGCAACCAACTTGACGTTCTTGAGTTCTTACAAATTCCATAATCACAACCTCAATTAGAATTAATAGTGGCTTGAGTAGTTAGATATGCATGAGCTTGAGGAGCTTGGTTGGATAGGGCCGCAAGTGGGATTTTATTAGCCACGAAAAAAAAATCATTTAACTTATGATCCAAGCTCTAACATTGAAATAAATTATTATGAAAATTAATATAATGCATATGTTTCTTAAGGTCTTTTGACATGTTAGTTTTCAGAAAAAACCCTCATCTAGGGTAGAGGGTTGAATAAGTAGGGGGGCTCATGAGAGAGAATTTTCTATCAAATATTAAATGCATTCAAAGAAGGGACACAATCTTTATGTTTGGTAGTATCTGGCGGGTATTTCCACACAGGTCTAAGTGTCTAGACGTGTGGAAATTGTCCAAAGCCTTCTAATTAAAGGAATTGTAAAAGTAAAGTGTGTTTATTAGTTAGTTGAGTTATTTAAGGAAATGTTAAAAGTAATTAGCATTTAATCTTAGACATTGATATCAAGTGAGTGAGAAGTAATCTCAATAGTCAAACACTTTAGAGATTAGAGTTACGTCATAACTCAAGATTATAAAACAAAGGCTAGGGTGAAGGAGGAAGACACTTGATAGATTGATTAGAAAAGAGAAGGATTTTTTCTCAGAGGGTTGGATTTGAAAGGATTGTGATTCAAGGAGATATTGGATAGGTGGAGTCCATATAGAGATTAGGTCAAGGAGATATTGGATAGGTGGAGTCCATCTAGAGATCAGGTCAAGGAGAAGAGAGAACAGAGGCAGTCACAAGTGGGTTTCAATAGAGTGAAGCCACAGGAAAGGGTCGAGTCGTACGTAATTTTACATATAGTCCTTGAGGTCATGTACATGGGTTTCAGTGGAGATAGGTGTGTATACACAGGTTTTATTAAGGAAAGGCACGTACACCTCAAAAAGCATGCCAGAGATGGGTCGTACGGTAGATAAAACTTTGTCAAGTTTGTTTGTAGTTCTATTTCTCTTAGTGGGCAATTATCCTTGTTACGAGAGCCCTGATTTTATCATAATAGAATCATCTCAGTACTAGTTTTCCCTCTAGGGGTTTTTCAGGGGTATCTACCCAAATATATTGGTGTTTATGTGTGCATGATTTGGTTTCCAGTATTGCTTCCACTATCTTTATTGAGTTGAATATTCCAACAATGTATTTTTGTTTTGTGAGTTGTTAATCTGATTTGTAGTAAGGAAATCACTAGATAACAAGATACCTAGGTTCCAGAGTAGGTAAATTCAACATGGTATCAGAGCAGTAGCTCTGAGATGAAGCCATATCTCAAATCCATAGCAATTGATAGTAGATCTATCATATCTGCAAGAGATATTAGTATACCCATACCCAACAGGCATAAATCGAAGGACATATTTCAGGGAAATAGTCGTATTGAGGCAGAACTAGGGTTTTTGCAGTTTTATAGAGTTGTACGTAGGTCACAAAAGGAACAGATGTGTACATACGCAGTTTTCTTTGGAGACAGACACATACACACGAGTTGCAGTGTGCAAAAGTGCATACATACGTGGATTTCAGTTAGAGATGTCGTGTACATATGTGGGTTTCAATGGTGATAAGCGCGTACAGGTTCATATAGGTCAGTAGAGGGACAATTTCAATAATAGGTTATTTCTAGGGTAGTTTATCAAGTCTAAGGGATGGCATTATCACTTCAGAGAGTTGAAGACAGATTGGATGGAGCATCCAACTTCCTATCTTGGAAAGCAAGAGTGACTTTGGCATTAAAGGAGTATGACCTTTGGACTTAGTGGACACAGCAATTATTCCATTGATAGATCATACAACTTTGGGAGTTCATGAGAAGAAGGAGATTCAGTGAAGGATCATCTAATTCCTCAACTATTCGAGAAGAAGTCGACCAAATAAATGTTTGATGCCTTGGTAGGTTTATGCCAGAGCACTGACATGAATAGGAAGATGGTCTTAAGAAATAAACTCAGATCGGTGCATATGTCTAGATCTGGAAATATTACCAGTTATTTCATGAGGATCACTCAGGTATGTGATCAGTTTGTAGCCATAGGGGAGAAAACAAAGGACGTGGAGCTCATGAATGTGGCATTGCATGGTCTTCCCAAGTCTTGGGAACCATTTGTCAAGAGAGTCTACACTCAGGAACATCTCCTAGATTGGAATATACTTTGGGATGATTTCATCCGGGAAGAGACTCGGGAGGAGTCTAAGAGCATCAAGAAGGGAAGTAGTGATGAGAACTTGGCCCTTGTCAATAAGACAAGGAAGGGAAAAGGAAATATTTCTAGCAAGAAGGGTAACAATGATGAAGGATCATCGCAGACAGGAAAGAAGAAGGACTTGATTAAAATAAAGTACTTCTCATGTCATAAGAATGGAGATTATTCATCTCAGTGTCCAAAGAAGAAGAAGGGTAAGGGAAAGATGTATATAGCAGCATCAAAAGAGACATGTCTAGATGAGTTTGTAGCAAATTTTGAGAAGGATTTATCACTAGTTTCTTTCCTTTCTACCAGGAGTGTGTGGTTCTTGGACAATGGTGCATCTCGTCATATGAAAAAAGCACATGAGCTATTTACAAATCTAACGGAGAGGGACTCATATGTTCATGTGCATTTTGGTGATGATTTCAAGTATGCATTGAAGGGAGAGGGAATAGTTACATTCCATATTGAGTCAAGAGGTTCATAAGATTCTCAGGATGTGCTTTACGTACTAGGTTTGAGGAATAATTTTCTCTCAGTCTCAACTATGGAGGACCGGGGTTTTGTTGCTACTTTTCATAGAGGGAAAGTACACATACGTCCAAAGAAAGTTATCTTGGACACAAAAATGGTTATTGGGGTTATAGAGGGAACTTTGTATAGGTTGCAGAGCAACACTGTTCAGGATTTGATACATAATAGTGACATCCTATATGAGTTGTGGCACAGGAGGTTGGGACACCTACACCACTAGGAATTCTCGATTTTGAGGGGGAATGTTACAGTTCTTCCATATTTCAGTATTGATCAGCAGGGAGTGTGCAAAGGGTGTGTGCTTGGAAAGAATCTCAAGGCTACTTTTCCAAGCAATGAGAGTAGGTACAAGGGGATATTGGATCTTATCCATTGGAATGTGAATGGGACGATGTTAGTAGCATCAGTGTAGGGATCGTCATACTATGTGACTTTCATTGATGACTTTTCCAGGAAAACTTGGATATTCTTATGAAAACCAAGGATGAGGTCTTCAGTTGGTTTTAGGAGTTTAAAGCTCAGGTGGAGAACCAGAAAAGGAAGAAGATCAAGTTCTTGATGTTAGATAATGGGGGAGAGTACACCTCCAATGATTTCAATGATTTCTGTAAGGAGGTATGAATCAAGAGGGAGTTGAGAGTCTCATACAACCCTAAAAAAAATGGGGTTGTTGAGAGAAAAAATCGATCCATGATCGGTTCTACTAGTGCTATGATACATGACCAAGAGTTTCCTATGTTTATTTGGGTCGAGACATGTAACATGATGATATATGTGCATAACACGAGTCCTCATAGGATATTGGGGGACACGACTCTAGAGGAGGAATTCTTAGGAGTGAAGCAAGAGATAGGACATTTGAGGATCCTTGGTTGTCAAATCTACATCCATGTTCTTGTGAAGAAAAGGATGAAGTTGGAGCCTTCAAGATAGAAAGGTGTATTTGTGGGGTACAACAAGACCTAAAAGGTTTACAAGATCTTCATTTCAACAAAGAGGAATACTATTGTGAGCAGAGATGTTAAGTTCAAGGAGAACTTGGCATCTAGGAGATCTCAAGACTCATAAGCAGTGACAGAGGATGAGGAGTAGCAGGCTCTGAAGGATGACCAGTTAGTAGCTCAGACTTTAGGTGGAGAGGAGGAGTTATTGTAGCAACCCTAATTAATTAATTAATTATCATGATTAAATATTTGATTAATGAATATTAGTTTAATAAATTAATTAATTAATTGTCATGATTAAATATTTGATTAATGAATATTAGTTTAATAAATTAATTAATTAATTGTCATGATTAAATATTTGTTTAATGAATATTAGTTTAATAAATTATTAATTTTTATTTTGGAGACATTAATAAATTATTAATTATTATTTTGTATCGGTAGATGGACCCATTTATGAAAGGGGGGATAAGATAGTTGAGATTTAATGGGGGGATAAGGTGGTTGAGGTTTAATGGAGGGATAAGGCGGTGGATAAGGGGGGGAAAGGAGGATAAAGAATGGGAAAAACGCTCAGGAAGGGATCTGCTTTTGTTTTGGGGGGGGGCATTATTTTCATATTGGAGGAGGGAAAAATTGTTTTGGGGACTGCATATGTATTACTTGTTTTGCTTGAGGAGCTTGCTGGATTACTGGTTTTTCTTGAGGAGCTTGCTGGAGAACTATCACAGGGGGCACCTGTTGCTAGGAATTTTGGGCTCGGGGGCCAGGAGACCGTAAGGAATCCTGGAGTTAGGGAGTTAGATAGGTTGTTCCTAGCTGGCTGGGAGGTTAGTCAGTTTTGAGCAGAGATTCAGCTTAGGGGCAAAGTTTAAGAATAGCATCAATTTGAGGTATTTATCATCATTATTATGCTGTGTTAATTATTGTTATATTGTTCATTTTGTTTTATGTTGAATATGTTATTTATTATCATGCTGCTAAATTTTAAGTTGTGCTAAATAGTGAGTAGTTATATGTCGATTAATGAACTGTAAAGAATTTAGGATAACATTTATATACTTAAATTATGTTTTATAAGGCTCTGTTTGGAGAGACCTTACACATGGTATCAGAGCTCTAGTTAAAAATATGGAGCCAAGGGCCTACCTGCCCACCCATCCTCTTGACTCTTGATAGAAAGTTATGTTTTGTGTCATGCAGACAACCCTGAAAACCTGCCTGAAACCCTCTAAAACTTTAAAACTTGTTAGCCTGTACAAGTAAAATCCTTGAAAAGGGTTATATAAACATAAATAACTAGATGTATATATAATCTATTTATGGAAAACTTATAAATTTGGGCCAAGCTCTAGCTCCACCTAACCTGCAAGCCAAGCACACAAAGTTTTTTACACAGATCTATATATAATAAAATAAAATAAAAAAGAATATACATATGAAATTAAACGAAATGATGATTGTAGTGAAGCAATTATGACCAGGAACGATTTTAAGCATTCTCCGCTATTATGATAGGAAAAATATGGTGGAAATTAATCTTATGAACATAAAGCCTAAAACAAGCAACATTTCCATTGAACCGGTCAATTCAACAGGCATATACATATGAAATTAAACGAAAATATCCAAAGGACTCAACGTTGATTCCATAACAGAATTGAGAGATATTTTAGGCGGAAAACATGGCATTTCGAAAATATTATAACGAAAAAACAAAAATGTATATGTCAAAGCCCCTTCAAATGCTAAACACGAACATCCAACGAGTCGTTGAAGACCTTAATATTGTCTTCCTACAAAAAAAAAAATTAAATTATTTTCGATATTAAGGACATCAAAGGAGAAATAAGCTTCAACAGAGATTCGGTTCCTTTAAAAGGCCATTCAAGAAGTTAAAAATGTAAAAATAAAACAATAGCCTTGCAAAACTTAATGTCTCTTCAACGCGGAAAAATTCCGGCTCATTTTAGTGGTGAAATAAAGAATATATTATGATTAACTTATTACTGCAAGAATTAGTCGGTTTTAAGGAGATTTCAAAGGCAAAAAAAAAAACACCAAAGTCTCTACAAGAGTAGCCAAATAACCAAACCGCTTCTTAAATCAGTGCTTAAATCAAGCTTGAAAGAACGAATAAATGGAAGAAGAGCCTGCACAAATTTTGATAAGAAATGCTACTGCCTCAAATCGCTCGGCCGAATTATTTGAGTTTAAATTCGTTCCACTGAACTAGACCTCCTGGGCTAGAAAAACTCGCAGAGCTCAAAGAAACATGCTTATTAAACTCGAACAAAAGTGATTGAAAAAAAAAATGAAGATTAAACCCCAAGTTGGTTCACCTCTTCTTGCAAAACTTTAACAGAAATTACAAAAGACTGCTCTCATTCAATCTGTAGCGAATTGTTTCGTTTATTACCAAAGAACAACACTAAGCACCATGCACACAATGCAACAACAAGTCACATCGCAAGTCAGCACTCTAGACCAAGTGTCAAGTCGAGGAAAGATCCCACAAGTGGCGTCATATGTGCACTATGCATAAGGCTCGAGACCAAGCACCAAGCACCAAGGGAGGAGCCCATGACAGCGTAGTTGCACAGCCAAGTGCCCACAGGAGGGAGTCGATTCTCGAACCACACAAGGTTAAGCCAAGACCAAGCGCCATGTGCCTAGCCTACCATTCCATGCCTAGTGTGTTCAAAACCCAAGCCCACACAGCGAAAGGACTGCGCGACCAAGCCCACACAGCCAATACGCCTTCCCTCTGCTGAGCAAATGACAAAAAAAAAACGAAAATGAAAGAGGAGTCGCAAGCCATTACAGTAACCCCGCCACAGTTGCAGAGTGAGAGAGGCCCGACCGCATTTGTAGAGTGGAAGGATGCGTGTAGGGTTTGGGGGTTTTGGGGAATGAGAATGGGGGAGAAGGGAATGTGGGCCTCAGGCGAGGACCCACTGCCCCACATTAAATTTTTTTATTTTATTTTTATTTTTATTTTTATTTTTTAGGTTTAAGTTTTAATAGTTTATGTTTTAATTAATAGTTTAAATTTTAAATGTTTTAAATTTATTTATATTTAAAATTGATGTTTAAATTATATCTAAATTATGTTTTAAATCTATGTTTTAATTAATAGTTAAATTTTAAAATGTTTTAAAATTTATTTATATTTAAAATTATGTTTAAATTATACTTAAATTTATGTTTTAAATTCATGTTTAAATTTAAAACTAATTAAAGTGACTAATTAATTAGCGACTAATAAATTAGAATGATTAATTAATTAAGTGAGTAATTAATGCTAATGATATATTAGGTTAAAAATCACATTAATTAGTTTAAACGAAAAGTTTAAGGACTTAGACTAGGATAAGCGGGAGGGGGCTTCATGCGCACTAGGAAGGTAAGTTAGAGGAATTGGCGAGTGTGGTACAGTGTTAGCGTAGCTACCAAGCAAGGGAGTCAGTAGTTTTCTTAGGCGAAGACATCGAGCTTAGATGCTTTAACCCTGACCTAGCAACTTCCCCTAAAGAGAGTAACGTCTATTTACAGACAAGTAAAAAAAAATTACGCCTAACCCTATGTTTTCAAGCTTAAGTTGTGAAAATGTGAATTGCCTTAGACTCTCCCTAACAAACTTTTGGTTGATGCAGATTCAATTATACAGGATGGTTAGGACTCGAGGAAATCATGGCAGAGGGGCATCGTCCCAGGGACCGCCAACGCCGCCACTACCATTGCCTGAATTAGCTCTCATTCTACACTCTTTGGAGGCCATAAATGAGACTTTAAAGGGGCGTCAGCCAACAGGGATCGAAGTGGAGCCCCCACCATCTGGAATGGGTAATCCTGAAGTGTCGAGAGATTCAGGGGGAGGGCCTCCACCCAAGGACATCACTAGAGGACTGCAGAAGATCAAACTTCCAGAGTTCGTCAGGGTTCGTGCCAGTGAACATGTAGAGGCATGGTTGGAAGGAATGACACGATGTTTCGCCTTAAGAGACTATGCTTCCACATCAAAGGCGAAAATAAAAATCTTTCAGTTAAGGGACAGTGCCTTGAATTGGTGGGGCAACCTGGAGAGGTAGTTGCACCTTACCCCATGTTAGAAAAACAGGATCGCGGAGCAATAAAATAAAACAAATGCGGAAATAAAACACAGAAGATACACAATACAAGAGAGACACAAATTTACGTGGTTCACCCAGTGTGGGCTACGTCCACCAGAGAAATTGCCAAGTCCTTTCTTTATTATTATCTAGCAAAATGAAGGGATACAACCTACAGCAAAACCCATTGTAACTTCCTCTTCTTTCTCTCACAGTCTCCTCTCTCAGAATACAATACTTGCCAACCTACATAGCTGCAATACATTTCCCTCATAAAAGAGGGTTGTCTTCTAGGGAAAAAAACCCTAACATAATCTCTATCGTTAGATCTGCGACCTTATAATGAACGGTCCAGATTTACAATGAAATTACAATATACTTTTACAAGGCAATTTTTGCTTCGGGAGCTTCGCCCCCAAACCCCCGCTGGGGGCCCACTTGCCCCCAGACCCCCCAGCCGGGGGGATAGCCCCCACGGACCCCGAAGAGGGGGTACCCCCCCTCTGCACTCCCCCGCGTGGAAGAGTGTACATACTTCTGGGGTGTAAATACTTCATGGGGTATAAACACGGCTAAAAGTAAAAGACCTCTAAATCAGGAAGATAATCAGGCTCCACAACCAACAATCTCCCACTTGG
>SNQJ01S0041817.1:6824-17252 GCA_010110895.2 Picea sitchensis
CATTATACATTATCTCTGGCAGCAAAGTCAATTCACGTTTTAACACCATCGATTTGAACTACTGTAAAATTTCAAACTGAATTCAGAGAAAAAGGAAAAATTGTTCCTTTCGAACAGAGAAAAAAAAGACTGTTGTGGCTGAAATTGAAATTGATTGAATCCGACAAAATATAGTTGGTTGCAAAACGCGCACCACCAAAATCCTATCACCAAGGGAAGAAAATTGTTGCGGATGAAATTGAAATTGATTCTTTCGGACAAAATACAGTTAGTTGCAAAACGCGCACCACAAAATTCCTATCAACATGGGAGAAAATCCATGCAGTATCAGACACGATTTGTATTTTGGAAGAAGTAAATGAATGAAGTAGACAGAGACTGGCTGGGTAAGGCGGGCGTGTTGATCTGGTTTTAGGCTATGGTCCAGAGATGATTTAGTTCAAGTTTACTGTATCTCAGTGGTTATATTTGAGAATCCCGTCACAACGCGTATCATAAGCTTCCAACCCGCGAGAGGTGGCTACCTTTGCATCCACAATGTCATGTCTGATCTTCATTTTTTGCTCTGTCTGGTTTCGAAACGTAATAATGTAGAATGGGATGGACCCATTTGTAATTCTAACCCCTGGTTACGCCACGAAGAGGAAACATTTGTCTTAAATCATATGTTCCAATCCACTCTGTATCACTGGCCGTCATATCCAACAAAATATCGCTTTCGTTGGTTCAACTCTTATCATCATTTCATCGGATCCACATATTGTGTTTCTCAAGTCACTTCAAGGAAGACGTGATCCTGTGACCTGTTGTGTCAAGACCTTTTGTTAATTGTGAAGCGATGCAAAATTCCAAAAGGGACGAGGCCCACTTGCCCGAATTAAAGGTGGCAGTTACTCTGTGAGAATCCGATAGAATTATAAGGGGTGGTGATATTATTTTTATCAAAGTTCAATTTCCTTTACAAATTTGTAAAATAAAATAATATTAAATTACCATATATATATTTAATAATATGCTTAGAATTTTACAATAGTCATATAACGAGTACGAGATTTTCAGAAACCCCCATTCAACTTTTATTTGAGAAGGTGTCACTAAAAGAGCTTGAGATAGAAACCTAATTTTATTGAAAAATATCTATTATTTAAAAATTCAAAACCTAATTACTTAAAAAAAATTTAAAACTTAATTCTATTCAAATATTTAAAACTTAATTTTATTTGTAAAGATCACAACTCTAATTGTATGTCGATAATTCCAAATTTTATTTAGAAAAATTAAAAATTTAATTTTATTCAAATATTTAAAACCTAATTTCATTGTAAAATTGAAAATTCTAATTACATGTGAATAATTTCATTGTAAAAGATCAAAACCTATTCTCATTGCATGTGAAGGCCTGAGCTTTTTATAATCTAACTTCAAACAATCAAATTATAAAACTTAATTCCATTGCAAAGATGAAAAATCTAATTACATATCAATAATTTAACTTCAAACAAATAATAAATAAAATGGTGGAAAAAATAAAATTATGAAACCTAATTCCATTACAAAGATTAAAAATCTAATTACATATCAATAATTCCAAAACCCAATTCCATTACAAAAATAGAAAATCTAATTGTATATCAATAATTCCATTGCAAGAGATCTAAACATAATTCTCATTAAATGTAAATGACTAAGTTGCTTATAATCAAACTTAAAAAAAATAAAAAAAATATCAACTCATGGAGGCTTCTACCAGCATAGTGCAAAAATATCAAATTAACTAAATAATATATTTGCTTTTTAATCTCAATTTGTTTTAGCACATATGTTTGAAAATATTTATTCTTATTGGATGCTTTGCTGGCATGTTTCTCCTTCCATTTTATTTTGTATTGTTATTGTGACCATATTTTTTATAATCTAACTTCAAACAATCAAATTATAAAACTTAATTCCATTGCAAAGATGAAAAATCTAATTACATATCAATAATTTAACTTCAAACAAATAATAAATAAAATGGTGGAAAAAATAAAATTATAAAACCTAATTCCATTACAAAGATTAAAAATCTAATTACATATCAATAATTCCAAAACCTAATTCCATTACAAAAATAGAAAATCTAATTGTATATCAATAATTCCATTGCAAGAGATCGAAACATAATTCTCATTAGATGTAAATGACTAAGTTGCTTATAATCAAACTTAAAAAAAATAAAAAAATATCAACTCATGGAGGCTTCTACCAGCATAGTGCAAAAATATCAAATTAACTAAATAATATATTTGCCTTTTAATCTCAATTTGTTTTAGCACATATGTTTGAAAAGATTTATTCTTATTGGATGCTTTGCTGGCATGTTTCTCCTTCCATTTTATTTTGTATTGTTATTGTGACCATATTTTTTTTTTAGCGATTTGGTAATTAAGCATTCAAATTAAAACCTAGATGAATATAAAACTATGTATTGTTTTTTTTTAAGGACTCTCATAATAAAATAATGATGACCATAAGATACCACATGTTTAAGAAGGTGTATGATGATTCAAAATATATTTGTAAAATGAAATGAATACAGATTATTATCAAAAGATGCTTAACACAGAAAAATAGATATATAGTAAAATTGGTTTCTATTCAATAAGGAAATAAGTTGAAACTGTAAAATGTAGCGGAAACAAGCTTGCTAGAATGGTGGTAGCTTATCTCTGAGAAGAGATGTGACGGTTGTGCTCATTCGCAAGAAGATGATTACAATGAGGCTCTGAAGGCCTTTTTATAATAAACAAGAATGTCAAAAACCCTAGACATCCAAAAAAACCTAACCCTAGGAGATGAAGCGTCAAAAGTCATGTGAACCTCGTTTGGGTAAGTTAGTACATCAACTTCTCGGGGTCATAACTTTTGCATACGATCTATGTTGTAGGTGCACGATAGCCCGTTGGAAAGGTTTATCTGAGGACTACACATTTTGTTGATATCTATCAAAGGTCAATATGGTTGTGGTGAGCCATAAAAAAATGTTGCTTAGGGTCTCAAAACAACCTCGCAAGTCAGGGATCCAAAAACTAGGGAAAAATCTGTCAAGCTGCCAAAATGAGCTAGTTGAAATAGTTGGGAGGCCACCGACATCCATCTGGATCAATCCTCCCCCCTTAGGAAACAATGGTCTCCATTGCGTTGAGTTCCCCCATCAGATGAGGAAATTTCTGCTGAATTTGGCCCTGGGTGAGCCACTTGCCTTGGTGCAGGAGCTACTATGCTTTGACAACTCAATAAATTTGGATCCTTTGCTAGCGAGTGCCCTTGATCTGTTTTTCCACAATCTGATCATTGGATTCTTGTTGTATGCAGTCGAGGTTGAGATTTGTTGGTGTTAGTTGTTCTGCTATCTCTGAGGTGTCCAATAATGGCGGGAAATACGGTCGAAGGATATCCACATTGAGCATTGGGTGCAAGATAAGGAAATGAGGAATGTTGAGCTCAAAAGAATTATCACCCAGGGCCTTGGTGATGGTGTACGACCCATAACAGAGTGGGCAAAACTTTCGATGGGGTCCTGTAAGGTGCTCTTTCTACAAGTGCAACCAAACTTTGTCGCCCACCTGAAACTTATGTGGCACCTAGTGTTGATCATGGCACTACTTGTACTTGTTATTAGACTTCTGTAGGATATCCTAAACCTATTGGCGGATGTGTTGGATCCGCTCAATGAAATGGGTGGCTTTTTCAACTTCAGTTGGAGCAGGAGATGAGTTGCTCGAGGTGACCGCAAGGGGTAGTGCAACATCTATGGGACCCAATGGTTAGAATCCCAACCCCACCTGAAAAGGGTTGTGGTCAATTGAGCTATGCAGGGCTCGGTTGTAGATATGTTGAACATAGGGGAGACTCTCATCCCATGTGCGAGGGTGCTTGGTATTATACATGCGCAGATATGCACGATCATTCGATTTACGACCTCGGTTTGGCCATCTTTCTGGGGGTGGAAGGTTATGGATTTAGTGAGCTTGGTGTCCAGTAGTGACCAAAGGCTTGACCAGAATGTGCTGAGAAATCGACTATCCTGATCTGAGAAAATGGTTTGTGGGATTCCAAAATGTACCCAGATTTGTTCAAAGAAGAGCTTGACAGTGGCCTTTGTTGGGATTCTCTTCTTGTAGGCGGCCATAATCATCATCTTAGAAAAATGATCCACAACCACAAAAGCACATTCATTTCCCCGCTTGGTGGACGGGAGGCCCGACATGTAGTCCATTGAGATGGAATCCCATGGCCTGTCAGGAGTAGGTAGAGGGGTGTACAGGCCCTATTTCTTAGTGGTTGGTTTGGCAATAGCGTAGGAAGTGCATGACCTGATATACTTGTTTACCTCCTGTCGAAGTTTCAGCCAGTAGAATTGTTTCTGCAACAGTGCCACTGTCTTTTCGACGTCGAAGTGTCCTGCCACCCGACTATAGTGGGCTTCCCAGATCAGCTTCGCTCACTCGCTTGATGGAACACAAATATGGCCCAGACAGCACAACATCCCATCCTGGAGATGGAAATTAACGACAATTGTATTTGCACCCAACATTTGGTAGATGGTGGCGAAGTCCGGGTCAGTCTCATAGAGTTGGGGCCATCCAGAGGTCTCATGGCCGCAAGAGTATAGCACCGTGGTGAGTGTCACGATTGGAAGTCTGCTGAGGCAATCAACGATGCGGTTGGTGCTTCCTGTTTTATACTTGATGTTGAGGTGGAATTGTTGCAAGTACATGCACCACTTCTGATGGAGGTCATTATGCAATTTTCCTTGTGTCTGTATGAACTGCAGTGGCTTATGATTAGTGTGGATGACTGTCTCCTTCCCAAGAATGTAATGTCTTCACTGGCGGTAGGCTTGCACAATGGCGTACATTTCTTTGTCATAAGTAGGGTACTTACAGACAACATCTGATAGTGTCTCACTATGATAGGCCACGAGGTGGTCGTGCTGAGTGAGAATGATGCCCACAGCATAGTCTGAAGCATCTATCTCGATCTCAAAGGGTTGTTGCAAGTCTGGTAGTGAAAGTATTGGGGCTAAGCACAAGCGTTGCTTCAAATCATCGAATGCTTGTTGTTGGGACCGTCCCCACACAAATTTCACCTTACCACCACCCCTGGTTACTTAGCTGAGGGCCCATGCAATATGGGAGAATCCCAACATGAACCTGCGGTAGAAATTGGCAAGGCCCAAGAAGCTCCAAAGCTCAGTGAGTGTGGTTGGGGCTGGTCAGTCATGGATGACTTGGATTTTGGTTGGATCCACATGTACGCCATGATGATCAACAATGTATCCTAGGTAATGAACGTTGTCCATGACGAAGAAGCATTTTTCCAAGTTGGCGTAGAGCTGGTGTTGTCATAAGGTGTACAGAACTTGATGAATATGTTGCAAGTGTTCTGCCCAAGTCTTGTTGTAAATGAGAATTTTATCAAGATACACCACTACAAAATTATTGGTGAATGGTCACATGATGTCATCCATCATCCTCATGAAAGTGACTGGAGCATTTGTTAAACCAAAGGGCATGACCAACCATTCAAAAATACCTTCCTTTGACTTGAAGGTGGTCTTCCATACATCTATTTGTTCTATCGGGACCTGGTGGTAACCAGACTTCAGATCAATCTTATTGAAGTATTTGGTCCCCGTGATTTGATCAAGGAGGTCGTCGATTCAGGGAATCGGGTACCGGTTTCTGACTATGATTTTATTCAAGGCCCGGTAATCAATGCAGAGTCGCCAGGTTCCATCTTTCTTCTGTACCAACACGATTGGGCTCCAGCAAGGTGATGAGTTGGGATGGATGTGCCCCTTGTGGAGAATTTCTTGGAGCTATCGCTTGATCTCCTCATTCTATAACAGAGAGCGGCGGTAGACTGACCCATTGGGAAACGATGTGTCAAGGGTTAGATCGATGGGGTGCTTGACCTGAAAGTGCAAAGGTACCTCAGTAGGTTGGGAGAATATATATGAGTATTCTTCCATGACCTTATCCACTTGCTTTTGTTGTGTGGAGACGTTGACCACAGAGACCCTGGATGTGGTCATTTTGAGAGTGAATCATGAAGAAGACAAACTTCCCTGTATGAGAGATGACCTTTTTGCATTGCTTTGTAAAGATCAATGAAATAGCACTGGGTGGGACTACCTTGGGTATCCTATACAATTTCTTATTCAAAGTAATAATAACACTGCGAGGCTTAGACTCATATACAACATGACGTTTCCATAAATATGGTTGGCCCAAAAGAACATTACAAACTTCGAGAGGGGCAACATCACACAATACCTCATCTTTGAAGGGCTTTAAGTCATATGACATGTGACATTGTTGGCTGACACAGATGTCGCTTCCTTGGCGGAGTCATCCGATGGTGTAGGGCTACGGGTGGGGCATTGTCTTCAGGGCAAGTTGCTTGAAAACCTCTATTGAGATGAGGTTTTTTTGGCTATCACTATCAATGATGAAGTGCAGCGGGGTACCCTTCACCCACATCTATGAATGAAAAAGGTGCTCGCCTTCCTTTAGCTTATCTGGTTCACCAGGCTGGAGCTTGGTGGTAGAAAAAGTAGCACTAGGTTATGTGTCAATGATTTGTCTCCCCCTTTCTAGCTCTGAATCATAGTCAGAACCCACATCTGATTCATAGGCTTTCACCTCAGCCACTAGCGACTGCTTCGAGCGGAAATTAGCAGTGTTATGCGAGGGGATCTTATGGAAATTGCACCACTTACCAGTATCTTTCTTTGTCTTTCCGATGTCCTTATTTTTTTGCAACCTAGACTAGTTTTCCTTAGGCTATCCGTCTTTTCTCTCTCCTTTGTTCTGTAGGTTGGGGCCTCCTTTTTCTGGATTTTTCTATGAGGGGTTCCCAGGCCCAAATTGTCGCGTCTTTTGTTTAAGCTTCTGCTCGATTTTGACGACATATCGGTAGGCCGCACCCAAGGATGAGATGGACAAAAACTCCATTTCGACCTGGATGTATCTATGCAGACCACCGCGATACTTGAGCACTGGATGTCGCTCAAAATATTTGATACCCAGCTTGGTGCGCAAGGTATGGAAGATATTTGTGAACTCGGGCACTGCTTGGTCTCTTTCCTGCCACAACGTGGTCCATTTTTTGTACAGGTCATCATAAATTCCAACAGGGTAGTATTGTTCCTTAATAACATTCATGAAGGACTCCCAGGTGACTCCGACTGTAAATAATGAGGATTCCTCTATTTCCTTTTTCTCACATAAAGTTTCCCACCAATATTTGACATGGGGGATGACTTTGAGGAGCACAAAAGTAATCTTTTCTCTATTCGAGAAGTTATGGATAGAGAAATACCCTTCTAGCATATTCAACCATTTGTCTACCGCATTTACGTCTATCCGACCTTAAAATATAGGAATATCGAAGTTGATGTGTACCTTGAAGGGGGCAGTGCCTCCGTTTGAGGAACATGTGTCGCCTGTTGGTAGTCTCCGAAGGATTTGCGCAAAACTATCCATCATCCTGTTCCTCTGTTGCGTGAGGGATTCCTCGAGCAACATTTTGAAGGGATCTCTTTTCCTGTCGTCTTTATTTTCTTCTACCATGAGAGGTCATTTGGGCGTGCGAGAGCTTTTTTATTCAAGAGAAACAAGCTCGAGACCCAATTCTTTGTACCGTGACCTCGTTGGGGACATGCATTAAGAACGACAAGGAGTAGACCGCTCTGATACTACTGATCTGAAATATATTTGCAAAACGAAATGAATACAGATTATTATCAAAAGATGCTTAACACAGAATAGCAGATATACAGTAAGACTGGTTTCTATTTAATAAGGAAATAAGATGAAACTATAAAATGTAGCGAAAAAAGGCTTGCTAGAATGGTGGCGGCTTATCTCTGAGAAGAGATGTGATGACCACGCTCATTCGCAAGAAGATGATTACAATGAGGATCTGAAGGCCTTTTTACAATAAAAAGGAATGCCAAAAATCATAGACATCCAGAAAACCAAACCCTAGGAGATGAAGCGCCAAAAGTCATGTGGGCCCCGTTTGGGTAAGTTAGTACATCAACTTCTTGGGGTCATAACTTTTGCATATGATCTTCATTTTAGGCGCACGATAGGCTATTGGAAAGGTCTATTTGAGGACTATACATTTTGTTGTTATCTATCAAAGTTTATTGTGGCTATGGCGAGCCCTAAAAAACATCGTTTAGGGCCTCAAAATGGCCCCGCAAGTCATGGACCCGAAAACTAGGGAAAAAGCTATCAAACTGCCAAAATGAGCTAGTTGGAATAGGTGGGAGGCCACCGACATCCATATGGATCACATGATGTCAAGGTGGAAGGTAGGATTTTAGAATTCCTCTGGAATCCTTTATTAGGTTTATTATTTCCCTTTATCAGGTTTATTATCGTGGGTATGTTCCTTGTTGTGTGTAGACAAGGTATGATTATGAGGTTGTCCTTTTACCAAGATCACAAATACTTCATCATTCAGAACTTGGAAAAATAAACAAGTTATGATTCTAAGGTCTTCCTTTTACCAAGATCACAAATACTTCATCATTCAGAACTTGGAAAAATAAAAGTAAATATTTGGATCAAGATTTATCTCATCCCCTCAAATCCAAAACCTCAAAAAATTATGAGAAAAATTCCAAACCTAGTTGTTAGGGTTCATGTCTTAACAGTGCATCTGCATGCTTGGAGCCATCACTGTGTTTTGGGAGCCTAGTGTTCTAGAGCATCATCCATCAACTTCCATCTGTGTATCTAAACAAAAGTTAAAATCTGGACCTCATCCTCTCAAATCCAAAACCTCAAAAAATTCTCATAAAAATTCCAAAAGTAGATGCTAGGGTTTTTGCCCCAGTCACACATCTACATGCTTGGAGCCATCACTGTGTTTGGGAGTCGAGGGTTCTTGAGAAACATCCATCAAATTCCATACTTCGTGCAATTGTCTAAACCCAAACCCTCTCGATGTTCAGTGGAATCGAGTAACTCATTTTCACTCCTCGTATACTCTGAGGTGAAACCTGAAACGCCTTTGGAACGTGGCATCATCTGGGTTAATTAAAAGCCCGGAAACACCTTTGTAATGTGGCATCATCTGCTTTAATTGAAAGACTTGAAACGTCTTTGGAATGTGGCATCGCATGGGTTAATTGAAACACCCATCATGGCATGCTTCAATCGACATTCTACTAAGTTCATCACAGTCAATTGTTGATTAACTAAACGTGGCATTCATTTGGCTACAAGAGTAATTTTTTAATATGATTAAGTAAATGTGAAAAAGTAAATACATAAACATATGTCTTTATAAAAAGCTAGGAAGTTAATAGTTGAAATCAAAACTCTCCATTTATTGTGACGAAAAAGAATATTCTATCCATATTTAATCATGTTCATAGAAAATGCATTAAGAACTAAAAACATATTAAATGTGTCAATTTCCAATAGGTGTACACCTCTCGGCGTAAATATAAGGAAACATTTCAATGACTTGAGATGAAAAGGAAATTGATAAGACTGAAATTTTACCCCTTTACAAATTGTTTTACTAACTATCAATGAGGTATTCTAGGTGACCCTTCAATAATGGTAACCAGTCAACCCACATTTACCATTTTATTTATTTTAGATGGCATAGTGTGAAGTTTACTAGTGCTAAAAAATGTTAAATCTCTCTATAAAGATGGGGTGAGGTTAGGAATATATAAGAGAAAACATATTATGCTTTCTCTTATATATCCCCCACCCTCGTATGATATATCCCCACCCTCGTATGAGGGTGGGATGTGGGGATATATAAGACCTATCTTCCCACCAATTACCCCTTAACCTCTATCAATATATTAAAAACAAGAAATGGTAAAGTCCTTATTCCATTTGCTAAAAAAAAGAAAGAAGGAAATATATAATAAAGGAAAGCGTTATTTGATACATTATATGTTCGGAATGGTGTATGGTTGTAAAGAATGCAAATTGTCTCTAGTTATTTAACTCAATTGTAATGAATAGAAAGAAACATGATAAAAAAAAATAAAGTAACAATATCTATTTATGCTTTGGATGGAAACACTGTTTTTTTTTAAATGGAAACCATTGTGACTCATTTGAGAACTGAAAAGGTTAGGTGTTAAAGGAACTCGTGATTTTCTAAATATGCCTACGACTAAATGGCGATTCAAGAAAGTATTGTATCGATGGTAAAAAAGAAGTGATTTGTGTAGCATGTCCCCTCTCCTTATGAAATGTTCAAATGGAGGGGAAATTAGACAGAGTAACTAAAGGGAATCCCAAACAAAGGATTGAAGCAAGTGGTCTTCACCATTATAAAATCTTGTAGCGTTTATTTTAAATTAAATGATTTTGTTGAAATGGTGGGAGAAGGCCTCAT
>SNQJ01S0041817.1:17269-58039 GCA_010110895.2 Picea sitchensis
TTTTTTTTTTTGAAAAAATGATTTTGAATGTCAAATATTTACCTATGTAACTGTATTTACATTTACTCAAAGGTACTCTCTAATCAAACTATGGACGTTGTCCAATGAAATCCACTCGCTCTATGTTCACTACACTCTCCCACAAATTATTGTTGTTGTGAGGATCATAAGAAAACCAATTCAATGAAGAAATATTACATTTATTAGCTTAAGAGGTGAATTTAGAGGTTATTTACTTAAGTGGCAACTTTTATGAGTAAAGAGTTACGTGCACTCACATAATTTGAAAAAATCATTAAAAAGAAATATCAAAATTCTTAGAAAACATATCCATCTCTTATCAGTTGCAATCTTTTAAATTTGATTTAGATTAAGAAAATAAACAACATATAAAGCAAGAATAAATTTGGGAAAAAATATTTCGCTACCTATCATCCTTCCAACAAGTAAGATATCATAAAAAAATCACCAAGACACTTGTACACGCTTAAATGCATACACAAAGTGTAAAGATGCACCTTCATGTGTTGTGTATAATGTGTAGTCCGTGTACTTCCAAATATGTGAACCAGAGGTCGCACAACTATGCAAAAACAATATCGATAATGACACAATTTTCCCTAAGTGTAGAAAATGTAAGAAATTGGAATTGAAAAGCCCAACAACTAATTGTTGGGACAAAAATCAAGGTACATTATAATTATGATTGTTAAAAAGAAGCAAATGATAAGGAAAGTGTCTTAAATCCAACGAAGGGTGAGATTTAAGCTATCATCCCCAATATGGTCGTCAAAATTTTTATGTGAATTAATGCACAAGGTGGTCAAATGAACTCAAAAATATGTTGGATCTATTGATGCGGATAAAAACTAAAAATGTGTAAGCGATGAAAGAATAGTATCCCTACTCATTAATTAATTGGAAGCTTGATGAAGAAAAGAAGAGCCAAACCTTGGGGCGAAGATTCTTGGTGAATTCTCTTTTTTTGGAGCAAGAGAAAATGAATTCTAGTGGGAAATCCTCTCATTGAGAACCTACACACAATGAAAACAAAGAAACCAAGACTACATGATCCAGATTTATGAGCAGAACGAAATAAAACCACAGATTTATGATACTAACATAGAGACACAGTGAACAATAACAGAGATATAGTGAAACTTGACTTATATTAAATAAGAAATATGTTGAAAACTATAAAACGCAGACTGAAAACAAGTTTGTTAGAATGGTGGTAGTTTATCTCTTAGAAGAGATGTGACGGCTACGCTCATTCTCAAGAAGATGAGTATAATGAGGCTTTGAAGGCTTTTTTACAATAAACATGAATTCCAAAACCCTGGACATCCAAAAACCTAACCCTAGGAGATGAAGTGTCAAAAGTCATGTGGGCCTTGTTGGGGTAAGTTAGTACATCAACTTCTTGGGGTCGTAACTTTTGCATACGATCTTCGTTTATGGTGCACGATAGTTCGTTGGAAAGATATTGATGAGGAGCTTCATTTAGGGGGCTCAATGAGAGCCTTTGACTAGAATTGAGGTGTTTGATCATGGAAAAACGTTGTTTAGGCCCTCAAAATGGCCTCGGAAGTTCAAGAACCAAAAAACTACTAAAAATAGTATGTTGCCAAAAAACTGTTTTGAGATAATTGGACAAGGTGGGTGGCCATCGAGATCCTCCTGGATCACTACAATTCTAGAAAAACATTAGTACAATGAAAAATGAAATGAAGACATGAAAATGATTTGAAAATTATGTTGGGGTAAAGAAATTGATTTCTTTGTATTAACATTGGTTGATAAAAAATAATATGTAATGGAATATTTTACTTTAAGATAGTGATGGATATGACCTTTGAGATCTCTCCTTACAGGGGTTCTACCATTTTAGAACAATTTCTCTCAATCTTGCAATGAATTGAGCAACATTTCCCCTTAATGTAATGGGCAATTCAAGGGAAACCTCGGTACAAAAACCACTCATGAAACTTAATAATAAGGACAATAGCAAGTGACCTTTGCAATTAGGTAGAAAAAAGTAGCAGCATAACCTTGTATGAATTGAACTTGTTGAAATAATTAAATGAGGCCTTCATTTATAGATTGTATGTAACGTACCCAGCCACCGAGGTTGGGCCACATCACGCAAACCTCTCACATTATCAACTTTGATATCATATTTGTAACGTACCTAGCCTCCAGCTAAGTAAAATTACATGTGGAATGAACATAAAAATGAAACTTCTGCTAAGCTAAAGTAATTCCTTTATTATTAGTCATTTTCATATAGCTTACAACTACAATTTATAACAAATTTAGCTTCAGTATGTAACCATAAAAGAGATGCATCTAAAGCATGCTAATAATAAACATGAAATACAACTAAATCATTCCTTACAACAACATATAATTTATTATCATTCACACGGAGTTCATGCACATCAATAACACATGTAAATAACTCAGTACAAGATAAAGAACTTATCTTTAAACAATAATCGTGCAACCAACTACTTGGGACAAACATTCCACCCAGTCATAGGCTGACTGATCCAAATCTCAACAGTCAATCACCCTGGAGCTGAGGATAGTAATCCATAAAAGAGGGAGGTCTCTCTCAGTCCACTCATGGCTCATAAAGCTCATAAATCGACTGATATTCTCCTCCATCTATCCCAATATTTACACCATATCTCTTCCTCTTGACCTTCCCAACCCAAGGAATACACCATTCGTTTATCAGGGATCACCCAAGGGATGTATCATCCATTTATCAGGGTAACCCAAGGGATATACCATCCATTTATGAGGTTTAACCCAAGGGATGTACCATCTGTTTATCAGGGATATACCAAGGAATGTCTCTTTCATTTATCAACGTCTCTCTAGCACAGGTAACTAGGAATATCTCAGCTAGGAACTTAAGGGAACTTGTTTCTAGGAAAACTATCAACAAACCAATAGAAAACACTTGTTGTTTTAGTGAAACTCACGCAAGAGTTCACTCTACCGGCCTGACAACCAAGCTCTTCAGTTCTCCAACTCCAATTCTCCCTCCATGGGCACACTAGCTCCAAGCTCTCTTTCTTCCCCTATCCCCACTGTTATTCCAACCCATATGAATTATTCTCTTGTGGCTTGCCTTTTTTCACTCACACTCTTCCCCAAGTTGATTGAACTCAACCTCCATGTGCCCAATAACTCTAGGATGTGACCATTCACACCCACCCTCTTACATGCATTCAATGATTGGCTTTGGAAACACTCAATCAGAAGGGTGTGACCACTTGCACCCACCCTCTTACATGTATTCAATGATTGGCTTTGGGAACACTCAATCATAAATTGGAAAGTTTAGGAAAATGGGTTAAATTGATATACATGGGTAATTCCCCCTTTGAACCCTCTTGGCCATTATCCTAAGAACTTCTCCCTATTGTGGATTAATTCAGATCCCATATATTGTCCATGTCCCCTTAGTAATTGGCATCACATTTTATTATTAAAACATTGAAATACAATTCACATATTACATCTCTTGGCCGTAGCCACATATTGTATCCACATAAGCATTAATTAAATTGGGGATTATAATGGGGATGTTACATTCCCCCTCCCCTACAATTTTGCATCGTCTTCGATGCAGTCTATGCCGATATACATGTATATATGAAAATTACATCACAACACTTAAAAATAAAATTCTTCAATTTAACAACTCCAACCATCATTCTCCTGTCCCTCTCAACTCGCTGACCCAAGGAATGCACCATTCATTTATCAAGGTTGACCCAAGGGATGAACCATCTGTTTATTAGGGTTAACCCAAGGAATGAGCCATTCGTTTATCAGGGTTTCCCAACGTAGTTGGCAAGGAATCTGAGATGTGGTTCCATAACTCTAGCCGCTCAAAATGGAGTCTTGCATTCTGTTTTCTTCAAAATTGTCAAAAAAATGCGGGTACTCTTCCCGCATGTTTTCTTCATGCTCCCATGTAGCATATTTAGGACCATAGGAGGTCCATTGAACCTTTACTAGCCCTATGGATTTGTTCCTAATCACCTTGACTTTCCGGTCTAGGATGCGTACTGGTTCCACCCAGAAATCCCCTTCTTGCTCCACTTGGATTACATTCTAATCAATTATGTGGTTAGGATGATCAGGTACATACTTTTTTAATAAGGATACATGAAATACATTATGCACTCTTATGGATGCAAGCAATGCTATCATATATGAAGTTGGTCCTATATTTTATAATATTTCAAATGGTCCACAATATCTTACTGCCAACTTCGGGCAACTTCCTAATCTTATTGACCTTCTCTTTTTCTTTACTTTTAAGAACACATGTTCTCCCACTTTAAAATCTCTGAAAAATATGTTCTTGTCCACATAAATTTTCTGCCTATCATGGGCAGCCTTTAAATTTTGCTTTACATTTTTCATCTGCTCTTCCATTTATTTTAACAAATCTAGCCCAACAACTGCTCTATTTGTTGGATTATCCCAACTCATCGGGGTGTTACATTTTCTGCCATATAATGCTTCAAACAGACTCATCTTCAATGATGCCTAATACCCATTATTGTAGGAAAATTCAACTAAATGAATATAATCTTCCCACTTTTATGGTTGATCCATCACACACATTCTAAGCATGTCCTAAATTATCATGTTAGTCCTTTCAGTTTTCCCATTTGACTCTGGATGATATGTTGTACTAAGATTCAAATTTCTTCCAAGGCCTTTGAACAAACCTTTCCAAAAATTTGAAGTAAACTTTGGATCTCTATTTGAAACTATTGTCTTAGATAATCCATGTAACCTAGCAACTTCATTCATATAAAATTTTGTGATATTTGTTGCCTTTTGTGTAGTCTTTACTCGAATAAAATGTTTTGTTTTAGTTAATTTATCCACCACCACCATGATGGAATCATGTTGCTTCATTGTTATGGGAAGCTTAGTAATAAAATCAACTGTGACTACTTCCCACTTCCATTCTGGAATGGAAAATGGTTGTAGCAAACATGTTGGGTGTCTATGTTTTTTATTCACTCTTTGGAATTCTAGACATATGGCTATGTAATTAGCCACTTCTTTATTCAATTCCAGCCAAAAGTAATGGATTTTTACTGCTACAATTGTCTTCTGATATCTTGGGTGTCCGACATATGGCACAATGTGCATTTACTTCAGAAATTCATTTTTCAACACATTGGAATTCAACGCATATACTTGTTATAGAAAGATTTGCCTCACCCCATGCAACTTTCTCAGAAGGTCTTTTCCATTTCCCTATGTAGACTTGAAGTCCCTTTTTGCACTTCCCAGAGATAAAAATCATATTTTTCCACATATATGCGCCCTATCAATTATACAACATGTGTATACGCAGGTTGCACCACTACATCTCGTGTACATCGAGTTTGGGATAAAAATTAAAAAATGTGTCGGGTTTCCATGTCACATCACAAGATCCATGATCCTCGGCCTTTCATATATTGGAAACGTTCCGACTTGGCCCTTTAGTTCCATTTGAAGGCTATAAATGGTCCATATCCAAACCGTGGAAGAGGAGAAGAATTCAAATTTTGAGAGAAAAGTTACTCTAGAGAAATTATTCACTTCATATTGAGTCTGCATCCATTTTTCCTTTAAAGTCTGAACACATTGTTCAACCCCCAACCTCTTCCCTCTTTGATGGAGAACCTCATTGTCTCTCTTATGTGAGATTTCCTTTGTTGGAAGATTGAAGTGGTGGAGGCCCAGCTGGAAGGTGCTTAGTTTCTCAGTTCCGAGACATGCCGACATGGAAGTTTGTCATTCATACACTTATGTTGATCATATTTTAATAGAAATACTCTTTTCTCATCCAATTAATATCTTGCAAATATCTGAATTGTTATTCCATGGGAATATTTGTTATGAATGTTGATGGATTATGTTATTATATGTGCAAACAATATATATTATCACCATATGATTTTGTATCTTGGTTGTTGAGGACAAGTTGCAGGCATAAATCTTTGAGTTAAGTGTTAAACATCGGTCTTCATCGAACGTCCAGACGAGCTATGCTCTTTATCTTGTCTTGTTAGAATTTTCATGTATGTAGTATCTTGGGATTGGAGTTTATTTCTGTAGTCATTCCTTTTGTTGTGGTTTACCCCATGCCATAGAGTGTTTTTCCTCGTAACAGAATTGGCGACCATACTGGGGATTGAATATTTTTTTGGGGGTTTGGAGTGTTTTTCTCCTTTGATTTATCTCGGTTAGCTTGAGTTTCCTTGTCGTCTGATTGCTTGACATCTTATTTTCATTTTGAATCTAGGTTTCTTGGCCTTATCCTTAACCTGATAGTGTTTTAATACATATATGTGGTTTTTGCTTTGAGAGATGCGTACATACGCAAGATGTCATTCTATAAGGAGCGTACATACGCGGTTTTTTCTTAAACAAACATGTACATCCATATTTTTCCCTTGATTGTTGTTTTTTGGTGTTTGCTGGGTGATTTTTGATAGTTATTGAGTCTTTTTGGGTTTCTGTCATAACTGTTGAGTTCCTGCAGAATGATAGGAAACCTTTCTTTGGTTGAATTTTTGGGCAGTTTTTCTTTGTCATCATATTTTTCATTGGTTGTCCTTGCATCTTGGCTTGGGTGTTTGCTTCTTGGTATCCTGCTTGGTTTGTCTATTTTTGCTTATAGTAGGGTCTATATATCAAGTTGTTGTTCAGTCCTTGCATTTTCATTTCTTTATATTGAAATTACAAAAATATACATTTCACATTTTGTCATTTGCTCTTTTGGGTTGTTTATTATTGATCTTCATACATGTGTAGAAAGGTTGCATCTTATTGAAATTGCAGAGTTGAATTAAAAGCTGCATTTTGAAAAGCTTATCATCTTTTGAGAATTGAAGTTTAGGACTTAGATTTATGTTCATATTCACTTCTTTTATCTTCTTAGTCATAACATCATCAATTTCATGACAACATCTTTTGAGTAAACAAAGACATTAAAAGTAACGTTGATTAATTTAAAATTGATTAGAAATGATTTTATTTTTCAGGGTACACAAACTAGCTTAAGATATAGAGCCTTGGAATAGGATTTTGTGAGTAAAATTATCCAAGGCTATTAAACTCAACATATGTGTCTGACTAAGGGAGTGGTGAAATCCATTGTATAATTGGTGACGTCAATAGGCTCCGCTCACACCGGAGTCAAGCATGAGTTTGCATGAAGTTGGTTTCATAAATATACCTCTAATACCTTCTTAGCGTCAAATATATTTATGGGGATCTATTTGTATATGGGGGTCTTGCTAGTACCTTTAGCTCTATGAGAGGTGATGCTTTCAATATTTTGGGCTTTTTTACTCTTCCCATACAGTGGATTTGACTTACGATTGTTCGTCTACGCATTGGTTGTATCATGGTGGATTTAGTTGCTTGACATAGGTAGCCACATAGGCTACCTGTAGAGGTTATTCTGTAGGTACCCTGAGTCAGATAAGCATTAGACAACACACAACCTTTATGGAGGATTACTTCTCCGGGGGGGTCTGAGCGACTGCGTTGTTAAGCCCATGAGGGCCCTTATAATTGATTATGATACCTATGATATTTTGAAGCGAGTATCAGGCCCCTCTTAGGAGAGGCATACCTACTCTAGTGAGGGAGGCCCCTTTTCATCCACTATATCTTATTTGTTTGCTTATTGGCCTTTTTGTTTATTTTGGTGTGCTCTTTGATTGTTAGTTGGCCTTAGGATTTGTTTTTATATATCAATTCTTGAGTCATCATGGAGCCAAGTCTTGAGTCATCATGGAGCCAGACCAACTTCCTCGCAGGTCTCTCCATTTTTTGAAATTACCACCACATCTTGAGTCTTTTCCTTCTAAAAGGCATAAAGTTATCAACCGTGGTACACACACCTCCACCTACCTGACTTGTGATCATACAAGTATGATTATTGAGTCGACTCAAAAAGATATTGGGAGTCCTTTGACTCCCATACCTATCGTAGTTAATGGAACGTCTTCTACGCCTTCAACCACTACAGTTGTAGTGCCAGAGATTCCCGTCATCACTCTTGTTCGACCTGTGGTTGGTACTCAACCCATAGTAGCGAACCCTTTTGGGTATATTTTTGGTTCGTCGGGATACAATTCTCAGTACATTCATTTGGTCTCTAAACCTTTCTCTTTTGGTATGTCAAATATAACATCGCAACTTTCATCTTCCATTCCATCGAATAATGAAAATCCTAGTATTGGACTTGGGGGGATGGCTCCTCCGCATATTCCACTCTCATTTGGTGGAGATCATATTCCCCAAATGACTCCTATGGTTAGAATCCAACCTCCTTTTCACCCTAGGTCTAATCCTATTCTTAATGCTCCTATATGGAGTAATCAACCGGGAGGACAAGTTGTTGCCTATGTTTCATCATTTACACCTTCCTCCTCCACACCGATTCTGACCAACATGTTTAGCATGACGAATCCACCTATATCCTCCATATTTCCACCCGGGGGAGGTCAATTTCATACTCTAGGAAACCCCCAACCTGGAGCTACTCCGGTTGGGGGAAATATTTACAACCCTCCTTATAACATTCCTAATAGAATGGTGCCCAACCAACCCCTTATGAATCAGTTTGGAGGGGGGTTTTACAATCCCGGACAGGGCCATGGTGCATACTAGAACCCTGGATGGGCTGCAATTCCTCAGCATCAATATTTCCCAGCAGCTTTGGGACAGATGTTGCAACCCCGCCTCCCTTTTTTGGCCATGCTTAATTTTCCAGACTTGTCAATATTAATGAATGACCTAGTGCATCATGATCCGTCATGGCCCCCCGTCCCCACCAAGCTTCCTTTGGATATTATAAAATTCGAGGGAAATACTGGTGAGGATCTTAGTGATCACATCACTAATTTTCATCTTTGGTTCTCCTCCAGTTACCTTAACGATGATTCTATTTGTTTAATATTGTTTCAATGCACCCTCATAGGGGTTGCAGCGAAATGGTACATAGAACTACCAGGAGGAACATACGGTAATTTTAATGAGATGTTTTTAGTATTTCTCAACCACTTCCAGTTGTTGTTTTGCTAAGATGTTGGCATAGAAATTATGTTGGCCCTCTGCCGGGACAAAGCCATCCATGTGGATTACTCAAAGTATATCGTCAAATGTACAGTTATTGATGAAGGCGTTGCAACGTGTCAGCAGGGATGATTTTAAGGATATAAATTTATGTTAAAATGTAGAAACCTGGGCTAATCTTACTAGTCCTTAATATGCCAAGTGTCAAATGTTTGGTGATAAATTTGTAAAAAAAACAAATTTCTAAGGATTTTAGATAGTTTCTATACAATCTTGGCGATTTTTAAAGTAAAAGAATTTTATTCTATGGAATTTGGGCAAATCATTTTTAGAAAAAATGGAAATCGACGAATCGTTTTTTGGGAAAAACCATGAAAAATTATCCCATTTGCGAAATTTAGCCCCTAAAATCATGTATAAACATGTGTGATGTCCCTAACTTGTTGGAAAGTCATTGTCTCTCCAACCCTCTCTCAATATCCTACTATGTTGATCGCATTTGATGGTCATTCTTTCTGTCCCCACAGTATTCTTCCTATCTTTCCGATCCATTTAGGTGGAAAGACAGTGGAGGTGGATGTCGAGGTGGTTGATGCGCCTCTTGACTATAACTTATTACTAGGGTGTAACTGGACTTATGTTATTGTTATCCATAAATTTGGTTGTCATGATGATGTAATGATGATGGAGAAATCAGGCTCTTCACTAGAACACTTTCCTGAGAAAAGTTACCTTTGTCTCTTTCCAGAAATCATATTTTTAAGGGAGGTTCGCAGGCTACCTATATATTTGTCTGCGAGAAGGCATGATTCTCGCAGGCTACCTTAAGGCAGGGTGCGAGAGGTTCGCACTGTACCTAACTGCTAGGGTGCGAACATCTTCTAAAGAAGGGAAAAAGATAGATTCTCGAACCTTCTAGAAGGGAATCTTCTAGAAGGATGAGATGGCATTCGAATGGTTATCTAAGTATTGGCTTTCCTGATATCTTGGGATCATTCCTATCCAAGTAACTAATCCATTCTCTCTTATAAATTGAGAGGAATGCTCATGGAAAAGGTTAAGCAACAAATTAGCAAGAGATTTATTGGAGAATTAGTGTATGATTGTATGAAGGATTGATGCTACAACAGCTAGAGTGTGACTAGAGACACCGACAAGGTTATCAAAAGTGGTTGATCTTCTTCATACATGAGCAAGTGTGTCAGGCTAGGATCCATTGAAAGGAGACTTATAACATCAAGGCTGGGGTTGTAATTCTTGCTTTCTATCAATTTCATACACGGTGATATGTCCCTTTCCCATAAAGCTAATGTCACTTTGTTGTATAACTCCTTGATCACATGCATGGATGCTTGTTGAATATATTAAGTTGAACACTTCAATTGGTTTGAGTTGTCCTGGTCTTGGCTGGCACAAAGTGGAGGCGAAGATGGGCCTATGAGGAGACCAAAGGAAGCGATTATAATGTATGTAGCTTGTTCTTGCCTCCTAGGTCATTCAATAGTCTAAATCTAGGAAAGAGTATTATTACGTCTGTTTTGTTCTAGATCCGGTGGATCTAGGGAGATGGGTTGGTGTCCGCACTTACAGTTAATCCCTAAAACAAAGTGGTGACTCCGGTAGGACAGGATCCCATTTTTTGGTGGATTTTTGTATTTCTCTGTGGCCATTTGATCTAGTTCCTTTTTTCTCCTGTCTTTATAGGTCGAGGTCTCGAGGGATATCACGAGAACCTTACGGCTCTAAGCCTTTTCGAATTTAGCTTTCATTTCAAAAAATTCATCTTAGGAGTTCCTTGCTTGTGTTTGCTTTAGGCCCCTGCGAGAAGCCCAGTGGTCGCACTTGCTCATGGGTTTTAGATCGCAGAGGGTGTTCCTACCTGCTGCTCAAGGTTTCTACTTGAGAATAATAGGTTCTTACAGCATGTTACCTGACTCTCCTTTCTGAAGCAGTCTTTTTGAAATTTTTGAAATTGAGTTTTTATATTTTTTACTGCCCAGATCAGTTGAAATATATCTTATTGGCTTCTTGGACTTTTGATTGATATGTTTCTTGCTTTAGTTTACATGCTTGAACATTTTTAGGGTTTCAAGGTTTTTCTTGCCTTTGTAGCTTGATTTTCATTTCTTGGCTCTTATTGGCAAATTCATTCTCTCGACTTAGGTTGGAGTGTGTTTGATTGGTGGAACCAATGATTGGTTGAGTTAAGTGTTTGGTGTTTCTCATTTTTTTGTTGGTTCGAAAGAACATTTTCATTTACATTGAGAAGACTAATTGGTTTTGCTTTTTGTTTTGCTTTCATTGAAAGGGTTGATTAGGTTGTTATTGCTTGTTTCTTTATGATTTGATTTTTATGTTTTCTCATTGATATAGTGAAAATTATTTTTGGAAAATGAACAATAAGCTTTTTCTTTTCGAAACATTTTTATTTTTGTTTTAGAAAAACATTGAAAATCAAATTTTAGAGTTTATTAAAGTACTTGAAAAAGACATAGAGGGAAAATAGTCATTTATGAATGATTGTTTGAATTGACATGTGTAAGGAAATTGTGCATTGCATTGTAGTCACGGGGTTGATTTGTAAAACTTTCTCTCTCCCATACATAGGATTCATTGAGCAATTGTTATTTTCATTTTCATTCTTGCATTGTTTGGGTCAGTCATACAACACGAGTTTCACTTCCGTTACCTTTAGGTAAACAACAACTCTTAAAAACATTATAATCTTAAAATTATCTAGTAACTCTTTTCTTGGGCTCTTATACATAACATTTAGCTAGGCTAGTGCTTTGGGTAGGAAGAGATACACTCTCCAAAGCTCAAAACACACAATAGCACATCTTGAGTTAGGGAGTGTTAAAATCCATTTGCAACATATTGTCAACAGGGAAGCCTTCTAACACAAGGGATTAAACACTAAAATTGCATTGGTGTTGGCGGAGTTACTAAACCCGCTTTGTTGACATCAATGTAGAGATTACCGCATTATTCTGGGGATCACTCCAGGTATACCACAATGATGAGTGGAAACCTTTTTAGTTGATTTCGGGCTAGACACCCCTCCTTGTGTGGATGGTTGGCAGTTCCCCAAGGTTTTCTTGTTGTTTGTGGTGACCTTAGAAGGTGGCCCTATCGTTGTGGAGAGAAAGTGCTTCCGCGGTACCTAGGGTGGCATTGGCCAAACTCCCTCAGGCTCCTTGGAGGTATACGATTATGTGTGGGAACTTGCCGGGGTGTAAGTCCGTTAAGCGGTCATTAGCATAACTTTTCCACCCTAGACATGCCCCTTCTCATCGTTGTTGCGGCGTTGGATTTCATCACCAACTAGTGGCGAGGGAGTAGAAGGTATTGTTTGCCTGGTGATTGCTTCATAGATTTTCTTTACTAGTGTGTGTTATTTGTTTCTCGAGAGAGTTGACCATAGGATTTTCTTGTGAGCTTGTTACTTGTTTATAGTGCTCCCCACGTGACGTTCACGTGGGAATGCAAGGTTTATCTCGGGTTTGTCCGGACTTCGACTCACTTGCAGCTAATGACGAGAGGGTACCCACGAGGTTCCCCTCATCGAGTGTGATCTGAGGCGTTTCTACACCACCTCCACTTGGTGAGAATACTTGGCGATTCTCTAGAAGATTTTGAATTACCAATACTAGAGGACTATGTGCCGTGCGTGGTGAGCGAACTTGTGTGATTAGAATCCGAGAAGAAGCGTTGTTACATCTTTCGAGATCGAGGAGCCCAGCCTTCTCGGTGTAGTGACCAAGATCCTTTTGGTGGGGTGATTTCCGGCGAGGTCCTTTTTGGTACCGAGTCACCTCCAGTCTACGAAATAAACCCTCCAATGTTTTCTGAGACAAAAACTACACCCGAGACACCACTTATCGATTTGTTCTCCCTCGAGATGGCCCATCATGCGAATACTACGAGCGTCCAAACCCGGAGTGCTGCTGACTACTCTTGCTCCTATCAATACCTAGCGAATACCTGATGTCAACCCCACACTACCACCCGGTTATCATGCGTTGAATTCTTTGTTGAATGCTTCTAATCCAACACCTCCGCAAACCCGGTGGTTGGCGGTTCTCCGGTGGTCCCTCCCCTCACGGGCATCCTATTCGGTTTATTTCGGCAGCTCCCTGGTTTCCTTCTAGTAATCTAATCCTAGTGGTACTATCCGGCTTGTTGCACCAAACCCGCGAGATTCCGTTGGTGGGCCGGGGGTGGTGCAATTCCTTTTCCTTTCCCGGACACAACCTGCGGTTACTACGCAACCTATGGTTGGCACCCAACTTCCGGGTGTAACTATACCTACGATAGGGGGAACAACTTCACCTTTTGGACAAATATACCTCCCTATTTGGCCCAGTATTGGAATCGGTTTTCACAAAACTTTCCTCAAAATGCTGGGGGCAACAAACTGTCCCTACAATGGGTCAACCTTATCCAAGGGTAACTAATCCTATTTAGGGTTCAGGTCAGACTACTCAACCCCAGGTTCCTACTCAAACTCAGGTTACAATCGGGGTTATTATCCTATCCGACCACCATTATTTCGGCCGGTCCTCCTGGTTTGCCGATAGGGCTTCCACCCCAAAACCATCAGTACCTTAAAGTAAGATAATTACCTTTTCTTGCTACCTTGGATTTTACAGATTTGTCTAGGATTCTAAAAGATCCTATTCGTCACTCTCCCAAATGGCATGCTATTCACGCCAAGCTTCCATCGGATATTTCGAAGTTCTATGGCAAGGAGGGAGAGGACACTAATAATCATGTCATGACTTTTTCATTTATGGTGTTCATCCAACTTTTTGATGGATGACTCCATAGTCACGTCTTTTCAAAGAACCCTTACAGGTTATAGCTGCGAAGTGGTATATTGAATTTCCACGAGGTTTGTTCTCTGATTTCTTACCTAGCTATGGATTTTCTTACATTACCAGCTACCGATCCGTTGCTTGATCGGGGTTGAGATTCTGACCTCTTTCAAACAAACTAAGGCACTCATATATCAGATCCTTATTCATGAGTGGCGATGGAGGCAACGTCTCATTAAACTTGAACCTACGATCGATTCTTGGCGGCGAGAATGGTTTCTGAAATATTTAGGTGACGAAGGTGAACAAAGAAGACATTGCCATGGGTGGTGTTTATGGAGGAGCGGGCTATAAGTCATGCTCAATGTCTTGATCTCGTTTATTATGGAATGGGAACTTGCTACGTTTACTACACGAACTACCGTCGGTACTTCCAACACTTCATTTACTCGATGACTACCTCGCTGTCACGGTTGATGGTGTGATTGGTATTGCTCATGTCCACTCACACTCTATTTCAACTACAACCCCTAAATACAATTATTCTAATGTACAAATGCCAAAGTCTCTTGCCACTTCCAAATTAAAACTTAGAATTAGCGTTGTTCAATCTACCGACCCCGGTGGAAACTAAATCAAAGGGAAGATGCAAGGAACCGGGAGAATAAAAATAATAATCAAAATGAGCAAATTAAAACCCCTCCTGTTAAAGATCGGGATAAGCGCAAAACCCGCGCTACCCTGCCTTATTTTGAGGTGGCCCGATCACTACGCGAAGGATTTTCCTCGGCGTGCAGTCTTGTCCCAACCCTTCCCGTTCGACAGCAATTTTCGTTGGTCATTCATGACCAACCCTCTACTCGACATCATATGTTTTGATGTGTACCGATGATTCTACGGAAAATAATGTTGCACTCACAACTAGAGCCAAACATTATTCTCCATCTAAAGAGTTGTGATTCATCTTACTCCGGTTCAACCCTCTCCACTGAATCCACCTACGAGCGGTCCTCTTCATCTCGAATGGCCAGAACCCGATACGGATGCGACCACCCGAAGGTGTGGTTAAAATCAAATTTTAATCCTCATGCTCGTGCTGCTCAGAACTATAGCATTGTAGTATATCTGGCCCAGGCACCTTCACCGATGTCTTCCCTTGAAGTCCTTAAGTCTTGTCCTGCATAGCGAAGGGGGCTGTTGAAAGCTATAGGTGGAGTTGACCCAACAGATACGAATTTATTAGTCTTTGACTTGGAAGACCATATTCCAACATTACCCCCACAACTTGCGTTTCAAACACAAGTTGTTGTCGCCGACAAGAAAATTTGTCAAAGCGGTTATTGATGAGGGGTGCCTCTCACCGTGTGTAATAATCTTTGCAGTTGTTGGAAATCTGTGGCTCTCCTCGCTGAAACAAAATCCTGAAATACTTTTGAAAGCCTTCCAATGGCTCACGGTTTTAAACCTTGCGTTGTTCTTCCATCGTTTCTATTACTCTAGAGGTAAGGCCGTTAGGAGAGGTTGAGAGTGGAGGTTTTGATAATACGGATTATAATCTTCTTCTTGGTGGTAATTTGGATAGATTCTATGTATTGTGTCAACACTTTTCGATGTCATTGCAATTTCCTCACCGGGGAAAAGTTGTTACAGTTGATCAAATCTCCTTCTTTAATTCTGATACTCACCTTTACAGCAGTAGTATTACGTTTATAAACCACAGATTCTGTGAGAATGTTAGTGTCGGTCTTTTAAAAGACTCTTAGTTAATGGGTACTTTCCCCATCGCCACCACGATATTCCGGTAGTGGGTTACTTCTAATATGATGTATTTGTACCCTCGCCAGGCTTCTACGTGTTTGACCCTTGGATGAGTCCACGATCGGAGATCATACTAGTTTGATGACGTCATGTCGGTAAATTACGGTTGAATGCGCTTATCAGACCATTCAATCGACAACCCTTTCTACACCTTCTCTTGATGGGTTGTCTCTCGATCCTTTCCATGTCATCTTTCCCTCTGATGAGATGATCATGTATCCGGTATAAGAACTTACTCCAGGGGCCGATGGGCATCATCGTTCCATCTTATTCTGGAACAACACACTCTTGAGAACTACCAATGGATTTCAACCGTCGATAGTTGTTGTCATATCGACCGTTCTCCGATCTACACATGATGTGTTTGCGGAAGGGAACCTTAATAATATTTCTCCCATGATACCCATTGATATATCGGTTAATCCTGGGATAGTTGAAAATGTTCACATTGGGGCTTCATGTTCCAACGATGAGGTTTTCACATATAAGTCACTTTTCCAAAAATTTTGTGACATCTTCTCATGGAGCTATGAAGAGATGTCAGGTATCGACCTTGCCATTGTGGTGCATGAGATTAAGACATACTCGGATGCTAAACCTGTTCGATAGAGGTTTCACCTAGTTCATCCACGCAAATATGTTTCTATTAAATTTGAAGTTGAAAAACTTCTCAAAGCGGTTTTATTTATCACAGTGGCTCGGCGGAGTGGGTTTCTAACCTTGTACCGATTGATAAGAAATGTGTTAGTATACGTGTTTGTGTTGATTGTCGGGATATTAACAAAGCCTTTCCAAAAGACAACTTTCCAACCCTTTCATCGACCGGTTAATGGAGTAGTACTTGGCGAATTATTTTCTCTCATGGATGGATTTTCACATTCATAATCAACATCGGCTCTTGAGTACCAACATGAAACTTCTTTATTTTTTCCTTGGGGTATTTTCTCCTATAGAAAACTTCCCTTCGGTCTTAGAGCGAGAGAGCAAATTTTCAACGTGCTATGTCTTATCGTTTCCGCGATATAAAGAATATGGATTCAACCTTATTTGGACGATTTGCCGACTCATTCTTTCCGTCGAGTCGATCACCCCACTCATGTCCGAGCAATTTTCATTATTCGGTTCTAGCATCAGATCTGAAATCCTCATAAATGCGTCTTTAGCGTAGAGTCCGGTAGTCTTCGGTTTCATTGTTTCACGTCTAGGGATCAGGGTAGATATTTTAAAGGTTGAGGTGATTCTTAATCCCTCCTCCTTCTTCAGCTAGCGTCAGTTACAAAGTTTGTAGGGAAAGCAAACTTTCTTCGTCGTTTTCATCCCTAATTACGCCGAAGTTACCGGCGGTTTTACAAGGCTACTAAAGAAGGTTCTGAGTTCGTATGGGGATACAGTATTAACAGCGCTTTTGAGGCTGAAGTTGTCCCTGCAAAGCTCCACTTCTTTTTCCTCCGATTATGAATGATGATTACTTTCTTTATCTTGTTGCCTCAGAGTATAGTATTGGCATGGTTCGTTCGGAGGATGATGCACGATGAACATGTTGTTTTACTTGAGTCGAGTATTACATCCAGCGAGATCAGGTACCAACATGTTGAAAAACTGACTTTGGCTGCTATACTTGTTCAAGCAGTTCAGCGTTTTCGTCATTATATTCTCTCGGAAACTACGGTGATGATTTCACATTGCAACCCTATGCAACATATTTTACACGCCAATTGCTAGTGGGAAAATAATCCAAATGGATTGTCGCCTCCATGAGTTTGACTTGAGTCCCGATAAATTGCCCGTCTAAGAAATCCTTAGTTTTTCCTGAGTTAATATGTGATTTTCCCCACTCACGCCATGGAAAATGCTTGATGGGTCGATACACGATGAATCACTTTTTCCTTCTCGACTTGACGTGATATTTGGTATGGAACATCATTATATATCTCAAACCGTTTTACGGCACACTTTGTCTGAATATAGCGAACGGCGTCGGTGATGATCATTATCAAGCCCGTTTGTACATTATCCTTGGAGATACTTTTTACCGTCGAGGCATTGACTCTTTATTTCGGCGTTGTTTGACTTTGATGAAGCGGCTTTGAATGGCTGGAGCATGTGGTGGTCATATGTTTGGGTATGCTCCTGCCCAAAAGATCTTACACGCAAGTTATTTTTAGCCTTCCTTGTTCAATGGTACATTGCACCCGTTCAGAAATTTCATGCCTTCCAGACCTACAATCAAAAATTTGGTCGCATCCTTCTCCCCCTCATCACGTGGTCTCAGTAGGTCTTTTGCAAAATGGGGCATTGATTTCATGACATGTCACCCTCACTGGTCGGGGGGCATGGATTTTACATATTAGCAGTTGTTGATTACTTTAGAAATTAGGTGATGCTGCTGATAGATATCTTGGAAAGTCCGCAACATTGTTTCTTTTTAACCATTTCATAGCTCATTTTGGTGTTCCCTCAAAGCTATGGGTGTTACTGATCATGGTAGTTATTTTAGGAATTTTATGATGTCGGCGATGAAAAGTTGGGTCTTCGTCAATAACTCAACACTTATTATTATGAAAACTAATATGGCGGGGTCGGCAGTCAACAAAGTTCTTATAACTATGCTTGATGGATGATAGGAATTCATAAAAACCGGTGGCACGATATTTGTTTTTCGGCATTGTGAATATCGGAACATCTGATGCATCCGCTACGGGGTTTACACCCTTCGATTAGTCTATGGCGTGGAAGCCGATGCTTCGATAGAATGAAATACAACTTCTCTGAAGCTGGTTAGCCGAACTCTTACCCAATATACCTCTGAAGAAGAGCGATGCGATTGTATTTAATAGATTAGGCGAGACCCATTCAGCCTTCCTCTAGTAATAGAAGCCCAAAAGAAACATGTTAAGGCCACGGTGTGACAAGCATATCAAGCCTTGTGTTTTCTCTGAAGTTGATCTTGTTCTTCTACATGAACAAGATAAATATGTCTTAGGAGCTAGGAAATTGAACAATGTGGTGTGGTCCTTACATTGTTCGCGCAATTGGAAAAAGGAGCATATGAGCTAGTTGATTATGATGGTATACCTTTGTTGAACCAGTGGGTTGTACTTGAAAAGTACTATGCATAATTTATTTATTGCCTAAGTACTTGTTTTTTTATGTATCATACTTTGTGGGTGTTACTTTAGTTTGCTTTTTACGTTATCTGGTCTCTACCCCTACGTGGCGTTTTGTTTGGTTTCTAGATGTCGGAGTCTTGGCTACCTTATATTGGCTTCAGCGATGGTGCTAGCCGTAGTATAAAACTTAGCTTTTGTTGCATGGGCAATCTATGCCCCAATGAACTTATATCTTTCTGCTTGATTGTGTCTTGGCCATTACAGCCAACAACATTGTTGAGTATAGCGTGCGTTATTGAACTATTGGTTGATGCTATCTGGCTTGGAATTCGTCACTTGGTTTTCCGACTTGACTCGCATCTTTTTGGTACTTCTGACTAAAATAATGTCTACTGGTCTAGCCGAGTCCTACTTTATTACGAGGTGTATTTACTTGAATTAAGCCTCTTGGAACAATATTTTTGATCACATTGAGATATCGATATTCCTAGATGTCTTAATACATTAGCAGATGCATTAGCTAATTATGTATTGGACATACATTTGAACCATTTGCTCAAATCAAACACATTACAATTCACACAATGTAAAGGAAACCGGTAGAAACCATCTGTACATATAACGATCAAAAAAAGTTTTTTTGAAATGTTTGTCCGAATAAAATATCAAAGAATTGAGCTCATGGCTACCTGAAGTAACGCGATCAGGATGGCGTTCCGCGGTAACACGCCCTATCTACTACTGCGGGCGATCAATATAGTTCGCGAGGAAACCCTACGATTAATATTGTTGATCGGGTAGTGGAACCTCTTCCAAAGTCATATCAGGAATATGCAACGTCGGACCTTCTAGGATTACGTTCCACCACTGGTAATCTTGACTATCGCGTGGTAATACCATCTGCTTCTCCTGCATTATTTGGATAGGAGAGGTACCGAGAGTCTATACGGTCCAACGTCGTGTTATCAAAATATTTTGTATTGGTCCTCGGATGAATTCATAAAACAAAAACATTTAAATATGATGAAATTCAAAAAAGCAGTTTAAAGAAAATTTGTGTACTTCTTACCGGGTCTCCCCACTGAGCGTCCTCAAACAATGCTAAATATGGATCTCCTCTAAAATCCAACCCAACATAAGCGTAATCATCGACCATCAACATCTACGGTCGTAACCAGTCAAAGAAATGACGTTGTATTTGATAATCGGTCCGGCTACGTGCCTACCCATGAGGTTACACCACCTCAAAATCCTCATATCCCCTAGAGCCGGTAAACCCCACTCAAACTACAACCTCAACAAGGGAACCCTCTCAAGAAAGAAAGACACTAACAAAGATCCATATCCAAATTGTTTCATTTCTCCCCACTTTTGCCAATTGGTGGAGTTGTCTTTTGATCTTTGCGTGTAACATCGATGAGTTAAATACTTTCGGGGCTCGGTACACTTTCGATGGCATCTTGGAAGTAGCGCCAATTCCATATGGAGTTCTAGCGCTTCGACCATCAGGCAATAGTAGAGAATAGTCTGCGAGGAGAGTCAAGATTAGTTGCTCCCCATATTGCCACTTTCCCTTTTTTTCTTTCGGCCTTAGGTACGCAGTTTTGGTTGCAATATTCACTCATTTTAACCCGCGCTTTCTGGCTGTCGGTCCCGATTCGACATAGGACCCACGCTTGGATAATTCGGTAAAGAAATATATGTCCTCGATGTCAGTAGTCAATGTATGAGCTCCCACAATGAAAACTTGTTGGTACGGATCCCACATTCGGACTAGATGCTCCAATAATCGAACTTGGGCTCATGCGGGATGCGGAAGTATTTTAGAGACCACAATCTCTTAATGCGACTATGGTGGGAGGATGATTCTCATCATTTGTGTTATCCTCCTCATGTTCTCGTTCTAGCCACTCAAACACCATGTTTGTGGCCGATTTTCAGAAACAAACAAAGATGATTAATGATCTTATTCATGAAATGAATCTTTTCTATTAGCTAAACTTTTCAAAAAAATTTTGAGTTAGCATTTTCGCCGAGGTGCCATATTATGCCAGTCACCGAACTTCGCTGGTGACTTAAGGCCAGTGCGAGCGAGTCATTCTATTGGGTCCGGTATGAATACACCACCTACGAGAATGCATCCATATATGTTTCAAAAAGGCAACAAAATGAATTTTTAACCAATGGAATCAAATTTTTTAAACCATGAAAATATCAGGAATGAAGAACTTACCAAGATACTACTGACGGCTCGTCAAATGATCACTCATTAGCTCCTAGAAATCAACACCGAATTCAGAGGGTAAATTGAGGGGTTTTGGAACTCAATGGTAAAAATATGAAATGATATGGTAAATTTGGTTATTTACTCATTTTAATTACTTTCTACTTTGTCAATTTTGGGTTTTATGTTTTTATTATTATTTAAAACCTAATCACTAATGTGGAAATGAGTGTAATGACTTGCAGGTGTGAAACATGGATGATTATGGACATATTTTTTCCTGGTGTGGTGTGATTTTTGATTGTTTTTATGGTTTTATACAACCTGGAGCACTTTTTATTAGTTCTTGCTTCGTGAAAAACATAAGAAGCGTGATTGAGTATAGTTTATCACTTTTTAGGGCTCACTAGCGTTATCACGAAAAGGAATTGGATTTTTTCTTTAAATGCTTTTAGGACTCTCTAGCCAGGAAAGTTTGTCGAGCGATCTTGCTATTTTCGCTCGTTAAAGTATTTGATATGCATCTTCGAGGTGATAGTTTAACCTTTTTGGTCGTTAGACCCTAAATGCGAAAAGGGTAGAGGGAGTTCTCTTTTAAAGTGTTTTCAAACTCTATAATCTTGAAAAACCTTGGGGTTTGCTATCTACGGACTCGTTAAACAAACATTGTTAGTAGGACGATGATGGGACCGAACCACTCCTTCTTAGGGTTCGTTAAAAATACTATGAGGGAGGCTTGTCAGAAGGGATGAACTTATATCAACGGCAACAAGCATATGTGATCCTCTTCAAACTGGCGTGAAAATAAAGAAGAGGTACTTACTTGAAATGGTGGAAATATTTGGAAGGGATATGTTTCATCTTCATGTTAATTGGTAGTAAAATTAAGCTCTTAGTTCGTTGATTACAAAGGTCATTTCATGTGTTGTTTTTGAGTCAGTGTTGCCAAGTCATTGGTCGTGTCGTTCATGTTCAAGAGAAGTCCATCACGAAACCTATATTGAAATTAGGCCATCTGCAATTACCCATTCTCTCTAAATGGAAGCCTTCCCTGTGTCCAGTCTAGTTTACAAAGTGATATGTTTCATCTTCAAACTCTATTACTCATTTACCGTGTCATTGATGGGGGATACATCAAGGCCCTCCACAGTGACAAGTTTTGTTCCATCGACTTGACTCATTATCAGGAATCAAGACTTAGAATTATTGATTTACCTTGGAGATTTCGTACCTCAATGGTAGTTTTCCTCATTTTCGACAGTGGGTTTGCATCATTTGACCCCTGATTGAAAGATTCTATTTGATGTTCGACACCAACTCATTTATTCCGCGGTCGATGGATTGTACTAGAGTACCTTGAGTCATTGACATCAATGTAGTGATTTCCCTCGCACTTGTTAGCAGTTTACATCATTGATCGGTAATCAAAGTGGTTTACGCCATGTTAGACTTCGGTACATGTAATCACATGGTTAGAATAATTGCTAGGTGATGAAATTGAAGACCCTAGATATTATCTTTGTGATCAGATTCGCGATGGAATATGTATAATTTAGCGACACATAGATCCTTTGTGTATGTTTTAGGTGGCTATGTCGTCTTGATTTAAGAATTTTGTTGCATAGATCCACATTGTATTTTTTTGGTGTCCATATCCTTAGTCAATTTTTTTTTCATGGATCCGCAGTGTATGATTGGCCATGACCTTTGTTCATGATAAATGGAGTCTATGATAGAGGTTATGGGAATGCCTACCTCGGAGTTGATATACATGATATTCTTACGATGCTTGGATGTTTGCAGGTATATGAGTAGATGTGCTCTTGGTTCATGACACACCTGTCTGGAAACTTACAAAGTCTATGTCGTACATCCTTTGGTTCCAATCTCGGACTGGGGGAATTATGTTACATCCATAAATTTGGTTGTCATGATGATGTAATGATGATGGAGAAATCGGGCTCTTCACTAGAACACTTTCTTGAGAAAGTTACCTTTGTCTCTTTTCGAAATCATATTTTTAAGAGGGGAGGTTAAGTAGGCTACCTATATGTTGTGCAGAGAAGACATGATTCACCATGAGGCTACCTTAAGAGCAGTCTTGAGAGGTTTACCTTTGTACCTAGCTTCTTTACGAGGTCGAAAATCACTTCTAAAGAGAAAAAGATAGATTCTCGAACCTTCTAGAGAGGAATCTTCTAGAAGGGTGAGAAATTATTCGAATGGTTATCTAAATGCTAGTTTCACGATATCTTGGGATCATTCCTATCCAAGTAACTAATCCATTCTCTCTTATAAATTGGGAATAATACTCATGGAAAGGGTTAACAACAAATTAGCAAAAGAGATTTGTTGGAGAATTAGTGTATGATTGTATGAAGGATTGATGCTACAAGCAGCTAGAGACTTACCAACAAGGTTATCAAAGTGGTTGATCTTCTTCATGCATGAGCAAGTATTGTGTGTCGAGACTGGGAGCCAAAATGAGGACTTATAACACATCAAGGATCGGGTTGTAATTCTTGCTTTCTATCAATTTAATCTGATGTGTCCCTTTCCCATAAAACTAATGTCACTTTATTGCATAACTCGCCAGTCCTTATGCATAGATTAGCCATTGAATATATTAAGTTGTTTTCACTTCAATTGGTTTGGGTTGTCACAGTCTGACGACACAAGAGCATTGGAGGAAATGACTAATTACAACATAGACCTAAGGAGGCGATATAAGGAATATTCATGATTCTTGCCTCTAGTTCATTCAATGGTCTAAATCTAGGAAAAGAGTATTATTACATCTTGTTTGTTCTAGATCTAGGTGGATCTAGGAGATCAGTTTATTAATCAGCACTACGGATTAATCCTAAAACAGCTATGACCAAAGTTGTATCGTTTGTTTTTCAATACTCTTTCTTTTCCTCATGAAGGGAAAATGCATTGATTGATCAATTATCAGCCACTGGCATACTAGTCCCAATGCTACGGTTGGACCCGATCCCAGAGTGATCGACAATTCTCAACCGAGAACTAAGGATATTGGTGTCATCAATTCGATTTCCCTTATGGGTACCTTTGATTCCATTGGCACCAATCCATCATATCTATGCCATGTCCAGTAGGTCTTCTTCATCAAGGAGGTATGTTCCTTTCCTCATTTTGTATTTTAATGATCCTTGGACCTACCTTCCCCGACCATGTCTTGTGAAGGGTAGTCACATGATTAAATTAAAATTCCAACGTGGAGGTGGTAGAGATAGCGTATGAGGTTTTTCTCGACTCTATTGTTGACCTAGATATTGTCTCCTCATAGACGGACAAGGAGGATCATGTTCTTTGGCTCATATGGGCCACCTTATTGTCTTATTCACATGATTTCCCTCAATGATACTTTACCTTTAGATGAAACCATCTTAGAGGCCATGAATGGTCCTAATAGGCCATGGGATGACATGCATCATAAATCTGCTTACTTCCCAGAGCTTCTTAGGATTGAATAAGATGATTTTGGAGCTGTAGGTGCAGAATGGTCACTCATTAGTTCCCTAAGATATGCACATTTTATGCCACGATCGACATCTCTTGTATTCTTGGTAAGAGTGAGATCTTGTATATCGTTGTGGATTGTTCGCTCGAAGAAATTCATATCTACATCGATCTCTTCAAATTCCATGATCTATTAGGCTTGGTCACATGGTCCAGGGATTGACCACAACATTTTTTGAACATGAGATTAAGACCTATATGGATGATAGACCTATTCGACAACATATTAGATCTATTAATCCTAGGAAGGCCCTCTCTATTAAGGTAGAGGTATTTAATGTTGGTTTTATCTACTCGGTTCCCTTGACTTAATGGGTATCCAACGTTGTTCCTGTGAATAAGAAACAATGAACTATCCGTGTGTGTATGGATTTTGAGGACTTTGAATAGAACTGTCCTAAATAAAACTTCGACAACTTTAGATTTGATCATATTCTCGATGAGTGTGCGAGGCGAGGTTTTCTTTATGGAGGAGTTTTGGGGATACAATCAAATTCGAGGATCAAACCAGGGATCAACATCAGGACAAGAATTTATTTGTATTTGGGGTACTTTTTCATATCGTAAAATTCCTTTCAGTCTTAAAAACATTGTAGCAACCTTGCAACGAGCCATGACCTTCTCTATTCACAATCTTAAGCATATAGTCGAAACTCACCTTGACGATCTTGTTTATCAATCGCAAGAGAGTGGATCATTCTTCCCACTTTCGGCTAGTTTTTGAGATATGTTATTATTTTCGCATCCATTTAAACCCTCTGAAGTTACATCTTTTGCATTAGTTCAAGTCATCTTTTAGGATTCTTAGTTTAGGGGCCGGGATCATGGTGCTTGGATCCTCGAAGGTTGAAATGTACATTGCCTCCCACGCAACATTCCTTGATTCAAGGTTTGTAGAAAGCTAACTTTTTACAATGTTTTATAGTGAAATATGCCAATATTACTAAGGATTTCATGTGTCTCTTGAGAAGGACACTTTGTTTATATGGGATGAGAGAGCCCAATAATCCTTCGATTCTCTTAATAAATCCTTAGTATCGGCCCTTTCTTTGAAGATCCCTCGGAACTACAACATAGATTACTTGCTTTATAGCCAGCATTCGAAGGGAATATTGGTATGGTTTTGGTTGAGGAGGATGATGAGATCCACGATCACGTAATCTACTACCTTAGTCAAAACATAGTCATTATTACGAACTTAAGCACTCTCATGTTGAGAAGCTATCCTTGGTTGTTGTACATGCGGTTCAAATATTACGACACTATATATTGCTTCGAAAAACTATTGTAGTTGCTTATGTCAACCCATTTCAATACATCCTTATAGATTGTATCATAGGAGGGAAATACAATAAATGGATTGTCATTTTTCAAGAGTTTGACTTCAATTTTTCTTCGGTGAAATCCAAAGTAAGCTAGTTTTAGGTTAATATCATAATTCCCTAGGCTAGATGAGGAAGTTATTCACAACGATTCATTCACGAATGACCATATTTTCCTTATCTCATCTTTGGACCTTTGGTATGGATACATTTTGATCTATCTTCATACCTTGAAGTTCACTCAACATCTTTTGAGAGATGACTAAATGATATACTCTGATATCAAGATACAAAATACCTTATCATCGGTGACACTTTGTATCGTTGATAGATAATATATTTCATCATTTCTTGACTCATGAGGAGGTTGAGTCCATTCTTGTATTATCACAATGGGTCTTGTGGTGGTCATCTATCAAACTGCGACAACCAAAAAATATTCACTTATTTACGGTTATTTTTGGTGATACATTTTAAAGATTGTGGCGGTCAAATTAATGCCATGTACTTCCGGTGTTCACTCAAGCACTCCCATCAACCCCTCTTCACTCATTCATCACCATGCAGTTCAGCAAGTGGGGGTGGATTTTGTGGATTGTAACCCAAATTTGGTTGGGGGGTATCAACATATTATTGTGGTCATAAACTACTTTACTAAATGGGTAGAACCATTACCTACAATTAAATGTGATGGTAAGATTGAAACACTTTTCATGTTCAATAAAATTATATCCAGGTTCATGTCTGAGGGGAGATTGTCCTTGATCATGGAAGTCACTTCAGGAATGAAATGATGAAGGAGTTAACATCAAAACTAGGGTTTAAACATGGTCATTCTTCCCCTTACTATGCTTAGGAAAATGGACAAGTAGAAACGTGAACAAATCTCTCAAGACCATTTTGCAAAAAGCTGTCATCCAGAGAAAATCTAGCATCTATTAACATCTAGCGCTTTGGGCATGCCAATGAACCTCGATTCAAGACTTCCTGAGTTTTCTCCTTTTCGAGTTGGTACGGTGTGGATTAGTCCTTCCCACAATGAATGTGAAATCCCTTCCATTAGACTGGTAGTTGATCTCCTACATGACACTTCATATTTAGAGTGACACCTAGTACACCTAGAGAGCCTACATGAGAAGCGTTGAGATGCCTCTATGGTTATTGAAGCGAATAAACAACGTGTCAAAGTCCAATATGATAAATTTGTCTATCCACCGATGAATATATGGGGGTGACTTTTTCCTCTTGTATGACCAAGCCAAGAACCATTGGGGGTAGGTAAATTCAACCCCATGTGTACGATCCTTATATCGTGCGGTGTGTCTTATAGAAATGAGCCTATGAATTGGAAGATGATGAAGGGAATAAATTGGTTGAGCCATGAATGGGATCTACTTGAAAATGATATTACACTTGAGTCCCCAAGATTGGGTGTAACTCTTTGTATACTAGTGTATCTTAGTGTATATATATTTTCCTTTTACTTTTTGTCTTCATCTTGCTTATCAATTTTTCCCTTGGTTGTAAGATGTCAGTAAGGTCTTGATTTGCAAGTTCATAGATGATGCCGGTCGTCATACCTGAGAACTTTTGGCCTTGGGTTGGCAGGTCATTTACTCACTAGAGGGTGGTGGTGTTGTCTTCGGGGTAAGAAAGCGTTTGTCTAGGTCCATCAACAAATAATGTATGGTTGAATATAAGCGTCGTATAGGGGCTTTACATGACGCCATTTTACATGGTGTTCGTTCTTTGGAAGTTCTCCTAGACTCCCAATTGAATGGAAGTTACCATGTGCGAGACCCTACTCTACTCCAATGACTCACAGTGCAATTTGTAGACGACATTTTGATTTTATTACTTATAATCATATACCTAGAGTTCTAATTATGTATCTGATGCATATGTTATGTTTTATATTGGCATTTGTCACATAACTAAAGTAAAGAAAACACAGTCATCAATGTACACATTGTAATATATAAGTAAAAGTGAACCAATGTTTTTATATTTCATCTCTCAAAATATGGTGTCATGGTACAAAATGGGACTTACACCCTCAAAATACATATATGTTGATTAGATACAACCTTGCGACATCTAAGCACGTGGCGCGGATGTGTATCATGATGGAGCTCTTCGGCATTTTGAGGCGTCGGAAGATTCACACCTATGCATGGGGTACACCCACCACTTGCCACTGTATAGCCTTTGGAAGATCCTCCACCCGAACCATAAGAATCATGTGCATAAGATGAGACATGTTTCCTTGCACATTTTGAAGAACTCTATCTGAATCTCCTCCCACTAGTTCATATCCCTGGTTCCTCCAGCGATGTCATGGGAATCCTACACGGTTGTTAGAGACCCACATCTGCGCAACAAAGTAATTATCAATACTGGACACCATCTAAAAATATTTGTTTTTATTCTCTTTGAAAAACATAAAAAAATGAATATAAAAAAAAAATCATACATATATCACCATAGGAATTGGATCTAATTAGCAATGGCATGTATGAATGATCCAGATGGATATGGGTGTACCACCTTTTCCAGCCGGCTCAAAACAACGTTCGACATTTTGGCAATTTACTATTTTTAGGTTGGTCATTGAACTTATGGAGCCGTTTGAGAGCCCTAAGCGGCGTTTTGGGGTATGTTGCGGTTGCAAAATTCCATCATGGAATTTTGTCAAAGCTGTTGTAGTCCTCGGATAGATACTTTCCAGCGATCTATCATATGCCTAAAGCGGAGATGGTATGAAAAAGTTGACCCGGGAAGTTGATGTACTAAACTTACCTTGACTTTTGGCGCTTCATCTCTCCTAGGGTTAGGTTTTGGATGTGTCTAGGACTTTTGGCATTCAGTCTATTGTAAAAGGCTCTAGAGGCCTCATTGTAATCTTCTTCTTGCGAAATCGCTTGTGGCTATTAGCCATCACATCTCTTCTCGAGAGATAAGCCATACCATTCCATTAGCTTGTTTCTCGCTACATTTTATGATTTGGAAACATTTTGTTAATAGAAACCGGTTTTCTTGTATCTACATTATTTTTGTGTTAAGTACCTATTAAAAATATGTACTGTATCTCTGTTATTTTTGTGTTAAGTACCTGCTAATAATCGGTATTCATTTCGTTCTGCTCATAAAATCTGGATCAATGAATCTCCTCTGTAGTCGATCCATGCATAAGGGTAGTCATCCATGGCTATCACCTGCCGACGTCACTAGAAGGAGAACTCATCATTGTAGAGGGTTTTCACCCTACCACCTCCCAACCACCTCATCACCTCATTCCACCATGACATGGTTGCATCATGCGGTCTATGCGGAAATATCTCGACTCTAGGGATCAATCCTAGAACCCTCTCAAAGAAAAAAATACACAAGATAGATGTGAACCCAAAGTTCCTCTTCCTGCCTTGTTTGTAGTCTGTCAGTTGGCTCTTCATGTTAGCCAATAGTGAGGTGAACCAATCATAAAATGTGGGTTGTAAGTACTCCATTGAATAGAACATAAGTTTCCTTGATGCCTGGTGCAACGAGGCCGACCATGTGATCCGTGTAAGCATGAGGATGACGATCTTCAAACTCGGGTTCTCAATCGCCCTTATGGGGAGTTGGCTCCCTACTTTTTATGTGCCTGCAACACAGTGGGTGGAAATTTAATATTCTATATTCATAGCACCCCTAGGCCCGCGGGCTTTGAGGTTCACCACCTCACCTCGATGAGATCATCCTGTAAGGAAATAGATGTCCTCGACTTCAATTCTCAATGGTTTCCCATCGATATTGAATGCCTTTGTATCTGGATCGCAAAAGTTCACCAGCATTTGGAGCAACCTGAGTTGAGCCCTCATTCCTTTGAGAGCCTAAAAATTGTAAATCCCACATCTTTTTAATTCTAATTGGACCCTTGGATCTATTTCCACTACAACATCAACTTCATCATGCTCTCTTTCTCTCCATTCAAGTACCATCCTGCAAGAAGAAAACCATTTTTTTAGTCAAACTCTTTAAAAAACTAGTTTTTGGACTTGTATGTGGGATGTTGTGTTAACAATCGCATGTAGGGATGCATATACATGGTCTGGATTTTCCATTCCCACATACATACCTCCATATACACTACCCGATGAACTAGAACCTGTGTACACCCTAATTCCTAAGTTACACCTTAAAAAACTCAAAAAATTGGGACTAATTTGAAATTCTAAACCACTAGAAATGAAGAGGAGGGAAAATGTACTTACTTGGTCCAGAGGGTTGTCAATTCCATCACTCGTAGCTCTTGCAATCGACACTTGAAGATCATGAGAAAATTGGTCCAAAATGCACTATGTGGGTTAAAAACTCAAATGGTATGGTAAAATTGGTTATGTTTACTATTAGTAGAAAAATTTTACCCACTTTACATAGTTTTTTCTAATGTTTTGGCCTAGTAGACTAATAGTGCAGTGGAAGGATTTGGTTTTGGTGGTTTTTCTAGGGATTTTTTTGGTTTCTAGCGTCATTTCACCCGTTCGTGAATTTGGTAGGTATTTTCTTTGACCAACATATAGGATAGGTTATCACTTCGTCTTGCATTTTTGCATTATCTTATGATGGTGATCCATATGCCTTAGGCATGAACCCATTTATTAGAGACACATAACCTCCTTACTTCTACTAGAAGTGTCGTTATTGAATGGTAGAGGCTTACCAAACATGGGTGCCCTAGTTAGAACCTCGTTCCCATTTGGTGCGCATGTGGAGATTTTTCCATAAAGATCGGGAGTCCCTTATAGTTCCAATATAACTTTGCGTTCAAGCCTCATATTCTTACTCGTAATCATGCTGACATATACCTATGGGACTCCCACCGAGTCTTGTTTAAGATATTTTCCGACTCTCTCAAAAAGTGAAAAGATTGTCGAGTGAACTTGTCTCTTTCACACTCGTTAATTGGATCTGAAAGGACATCTATTTGGTGTAAGTTTAACCCTTTTTCAGACTAAGTAGAGTAATTTCAAAAAAGGAATACTCTAGTCACTAGTGGCTAGAAGACTTATCATGGGTATTGGTTTATACTTTTTCGGGCCTAGGGGACTAAATCCACGAAAAAGGACATTCTTTGGAGTTAAGTTGTAATTGCATCTCATTCTATTTCTTTCAGTATTGAGTCTATTGTCAGCTCCCATTTTCACGTTATAAGCCTATTACCTCATCAATTTGCATCACTAGCCAAGCAAAGCCTTGTTTATATCCTTTGCATCTTGACACCCTGTACCCTAAGAGGAAACATTCCCCCGAGTTTTGATGTCTTGTGTGCACCTCCTTGAATTGAGCATAGGTATGTTCCATTGTTGGAACTAGTTTCTTACTCGTGACACACATTTCCTCCTCTGTATCATAGCATTCATTTGTTTATGAAAAAACAAAAAATATAGGGGAGAAAGGAATATTATCTCATGTTGGCATTAGTCGTTTCTCCTTTGAACAGAGAACACAATTTTGAGTCCACTTGTCAACCAAAGTTTGGGTTTAGCATGACCTTAGGAAGCTGAGCTAGCAGGAAAAACCCCCCTATGACTACACTAGGGTTCAGAATGTAGGCAAATCAATTAACCGTCTAAAATTCAACTACTTCTCTATACTACCCCAAACATACCAAAACTCATACAAGAAAAGAAAATATGGGGGAGATCGGGTAGCGATACCTCTACTCCACATCCAGTGATGATCCCCTCACACTTGAAAGCTTTGTTGACTGCACGCCTCCTCCTAGGGATGACCTGCATTCAAAGATTGACAAACATAAAACTACAAGCATGTTATTTCATATACAAATTGGGGTTAGATGTTAGAATGTCAAAACATAAACCAATAAAATCATTCAATACACCATGATTTGGGACAGGAAAATTAATTCTTTAACTCAATGATTATACCTTTATAATCAAATCCGACTACTACTCCAAGAACCTGGTCTGGACTTCTCTTCACCAAGCTCCAAGTGCACCTTTTTATGGCTTCTCCTCTCAACCTTATGATCTCTTCCTGGGAAGTGAATGGATTTTGATGGAGGAAGAAGGGCTAATGGGGAAATGCTGAGGCAATTCTCACAAAAGGGGTTGCAATAACTTGGGCAAGGAGGGGATGTGAAATGGGCAGAGTTTCACTATTCTTATGTCTAGATGTGGAATGAGACCCCAACACCTCCTTTTATATGAAAAAAGGATGGTTATTCGGTTGGGTGGTGGGCCATAGGCGATGGATTAGTTGGGAAACTACCCAATAGCCCGTAATCGCAACAAATTCCTTGCAAATTTTTATTTTTTGCAACTTTTGCAAGTATACGCGGGTTGTGATGGTGAAGCATGCGTATGTATGCGAGTTGTAGTGGTGAAACAAGCATATGTAAGCGTGCAGTAGTGGTGCAGGGCGCGTACATCTTCAAAAAATTGGTTTTTAAGAAGAGCAACTTAGCAGTGCTTTGGAAAAAAATGCAAGTAAGAGGGCCAAAGGCCAGGTATGCAGGTGTAGAGAAATTTAGGGTTATAACATATGGAGAGTTTGATTGGTGGCTCATGCATCACACAGTTTCATTATCAAGTCTATTCTTTCGGAGTCCTCCATATGTCTCATGCTCTTGTTCAAATGATGTTTATAAGCCCGTGTCATCCATTTCTCAGAACTCTTGACTTTGCATGTCGGACATACCCTTAGTGTGTCTCAAAATTGCATGAAGTTGTAGTCCTACTGTGCACCCTGGTCGTACTTTTATTATGGGTAGGTAACCTTGAACCCAACAGTCGACATCTCTTCATTGGTCGCTGACTTAGGGTTTTCCCTTGTGTTCGACAACAAGAAATCTATTCACACATTGGGATTCATACAGTGTCTTGGGTTCCATTAGCCGTATTGGTGGTTTCCTTGCCTTTGTCAACAATTTTCATTATTGGATGTTATTCAGAGGGTATTTTACGTGAACTGCTTGCATCTCGTGCATGCGAAAGACGCACAAGGTCATTGGTTCGTGAACATGTTGTTCGTTTGATTTCCTCCAAATCATCCAACTATTTCTTTGTACCTCGTGATGACTGATGAGAGATTCCTTAATGCTCTCATTTCAACAGGTCTCCTTCCATGAACTTTAGCTCATCTATTCTAGAAACGATACCTAGAGTCCTATGAGTACCTAGAGGCTTGCAGTCATCAATGGCAAGTTCACTCACCATCGACAGTTGGGAATACATCAATGTCTCATGATCGATGGATTCTTCAAGTGTTAGAGCTCAACACCTTTATTCACACTTGTAAGAATGTACTGGGTTCCTTGATACCTACTTTCATTATTAGTAGGTTGTCTCGTGTTTGTTAACGGTATACCTTAATGACCAGTAATCAAACAAAGTCTCATTGTGTTCGACCTCAACTCCTATATTCACATGATGTATACTTGCACCTTTGGTGGATCGTGTAGAATACTTGAAGACATTAGTTTATAGTCACATATTTCGTTAGTTGTTGCTATCATTCATTGGACCAGTACCTATATGACTTTAGTGATCATGGGAGATCAGATTGTACTCCATTGTATACAAATATCTTCAGATTGATTTTGAGACCAGTTTTCACTTGGCCTTGTTCGTGACTATGACATCTTATGTCATGTATCTACTTTGTATTGCCTATTCATGGGTGTGAATAGTTGTTTGGTATATTTCCACATGTATCTGCGGTGTAATTTAAATTGGAAGCCATGTGTACAAATTCATTATGGATTGTAATATTCTCATGAGCAACTAGTTTTTCCATCTTGGTCTCCATTACTCCACTTCTGGGAATTATAATGTATTTCGGCCATCACAGATACTCCTTTGACCTCACACATTAAGGATCATCTATTATAGCAATATTTTCCTCACCCCATGCAACTTTCTCAGAAGGAATTTTCCATTTCCCTATGCAGACTTGAAGCCCTCTTTTTCACTTCCCAGAGCTAAAAATCATATTTTTACACATATGTGTGCCCTATCAGTGATACACCATGCGTATATGCAATTTGCACCACTACAACCCACGTACATCGATTTTGGTGATAAAAATTAAAATTTGTGTCGGGTTTTCGTGTCATGTCACGAGATCCATGATCCTTGACCTTCCATACACTGGAAACGTTCTGAATCGTCCCTTCAGTTCCATTTGAAGGCTATAAATGGGCCATATCCAAACTGTGGAAGAGGAGAAGAATTCGAATTTTGAGAGAAAAGTTACTCTGGATAAATTATTCACTTCATATTGAGTTTGCATCCCTTTGTCCTTTAAAGTTTGAACACATTGTCTAGCCCCCAAGCTCTTCCCTCTTTGATGGAGAACCTCATTGTCTCTCTTATGTGAGCTTGCCTTTGGTGGAGGATTGAAGTGGTGGAGGCCCAGTTGGAAGGGACTTAGTTTCTCGGTTCCAAGACACGTCGACACATAATTTTTTCATTCATACACTTTTGTTGATCATATTTTAATAGAAATACTCTTTTCTCGTCCAATTAATATCTTGCAAATATTTGAATTGTTATTCCATGGGAATATTTGTTATGAATGTTGATGGATTATGCTATTATATGTTCTAACAATATATATTATCACCATATGCTTACGTATATTGGTTGTTGAGGACAAGTTGCAGGTATAAATATTTGAGTCAAGTGCTCAATGGTGGTCTTCATCGAATGTCTGGACGAGGTAGGCTCTTTATCTTGTCTTGTTAGCATTTTCATTTATATAGTATACTTGGGATTAGAGTTGATTTCTGCAGTCATTTCGTCTGTTGTGGTTTACTCCATGCCATAGAGTGATTTTCCTCATAACAATAATTTTCCCTTGTACATGAGGATTCCATCCACTTTCAACTCATAGGAATTTAACTTATGCTGAATTTTACCTTGTTGTAATGTTTCTATTATTTTCACATATTGTTGATCTGAATTTTCCACTGCAATAATTTGATCTTTCAAAATTTTATTGTACATGTTGATGGCTACCACATTCACTTCATGAGCTCTCCTGCTGAGTGCATCATCCACTTTATTTTCCTTTCCATTTATATTCTTAATTTCGAAGTCATGTTCACTCAGAAATTCCATCCATCTAGTTTGTATGGAATTTAGTGTTGGTTGTCCAAACAAATGTTTCATGCCATAGTGGTATGTTCTTAGCTTGAATTTATTACCCATAAAGTAATGCCTCCACTTTTTTAATGCATGTACTATAGCTGCCAACTCCAAGTCATGTGTAGCATAATTTCTCTCATGCTCTTTTAACTTTTTGGATTCATAGCATACCATGTTGCCCCTTTGACTTAGGACTCCACCAAATCCTTCCTTGCATGCATCGGTGCACACAAAAAAATATTCATTTGGATCTACAATATTAAGTATTGGTGCACTTGTCAATATTTCCTTTAGCTGTTGAAAAACTTGGAATTCCATTCGAATTTCACTCCCTTCTTTTGCAAAGAAGTGATTGGACTTTCAATCCTTGAGAACCATTTTATGAATATTCGGTAATAACCAACAAGACCCATGAATGAATTGACCTCTGCCACATTCTTTGGCACTGACCATCCTCTAATGGCCTCTATCTTCTCAGGATCAACTTCTATCCCTATTGTTGAGATTATATTCCCCAAGTAGTGAATCTTCTTCTGGTAAAATATGCACTTACTTATCTTAGCATACAATTTATGCTCTCTTAAAACTTGTAACACTATTCTTAAATGTTTCTCATGTTCTTCTTATGATTTATAATAGACGAGAATATCATCTAAAGACACAATCACAAACTTTTCCAGGTATTCCTTGAATACTCCATTCATCAGGAACATAAACATAGTTGGGGAATTTGATAGCCCAAATGACACTACCATGAATTCATAATGCCCATATCATGTTCTGAATGTTGTATTGTTGATGCCTTCTTCCTTTATCCTTACTTAATGATAGCCAAATCTCAAGTCAATCTTTGAAAATATTCTTTAACCTTTCAACTGGTCAAACAAATCGTCAATTCTTGGCAAATGATACTTATTATTTATGGTAACCTTATTAAGCTACCTAAAATCAATACACAACCTCAAGGTTCCATCCTTCTTTTTCACAAAAAGAACCAGGGCTCCCCAAGGTGACACACTTGGGTGTATGTACCCCTTTTTCAATAGTTCCTCAAGTTGCATCTGCAACTCTTTTAGTTCTAGTGTACCCATTTTGTAAGGTGACTTAAACACTGGGGCAGCTCCTAGCACCAAATCAATAGAGAAATCGATGTCTCTTTTTGGTGGTAGTCCTATAATTTCTATAAAAGCGTCTTCAAAATCCCTCAAAACTTAATGGTCTTCAATGCTTGCCACTCTATCTTTGGCTTCCTCCTCCGTATGGGTTGCAAACATCTGACATCCTTTCATGATTATCTTCTTCAACTGCATATTTGAAATCTCTCTAATAGCTACAACTCTTGGAATTCCTTGAATCTTTCCTTGCTTCCCTTCCTCATCAAGACATGTGATTGTCTTGTTGTAACATTCTAGGAAAACATGATGTTTCTCCAACCAATCCATACCAATTAGACAATCATATGAATCCAAGGGTATGGTTTTTACATCCACCTCTGTATTGAGTCCATTCATGTCTATCAGACAATCTTTAACCAAGTCATTGATTTTCCTCTTAGCACCCATGGCTAATTGAACGAACCAAGATTTGTTATGCTTGCTTCTTTGCAGCTGAAATATTTCAATGATGTTAGCATTTATGTAACTATGGCTAGCTCCTGAATCAATTAAAATTTCTATGGGATCGTTATTGATCTTACCTTCCACTTCAATCATGGGGGATTGATACTCTACCTGCTTGTTATCCAAGGCTGCATAAATCCTTGGCATGCTTCATCCCATTTCTTCCACTGTTTTAGCCTCTTGAATGTTTTTTAGAGTCCCCATTCTTTATCCTTTGTGAAGTAAATCCTTATGTAGACGATTTCCCTCGCATCCCCAACATTGTACCAGATGCTACCTTGGCTTTTTTCCAAATGAATTTCCAATTTTGTGTTCATTTTGTGCAACTTGACCCTATTGATTCACTTGGAGATTATTCTGGAGAAAGGGTGGCTTAAAACCCTTCTGCATTTGATCCTTCTTATCCTTCATCTTGTCATTCCAAGCTTTTTGGAAAATTGGTTTTCCATTGCTATGTTCATACAGATGCCTTGTTGTCCTTATTGTTTCCTCTAGGGTTTTGGGGTTGTCATATTGAATCTTATAACTATAGAAAGAGGGTAACCCACTTAGAAACCTTTGGATTTTGACTTTATCATCCTTGATGAGTTCAACATACTTCAACAATTCAAAGAACTGCTTCTCATATTCCTCCATTTCCATGGTTCGCAACTTGAGTTCAAATAAATTTTTCATATTTATTTCATATTAATGCTCGGAAAAATATTTCTATTGGAAATATCCCTTGAACGAACTCCATGAGGTTCTTTTCTCATGAAGGTTCTTGTCTTGATTAAGATGATCCCACCACATGGTTTCCTACCCTTGCAAGTGGTAGGCAGAAATTTTAGCTTCTACCCGGGAGGGGTAATCATGTAGCTGAAAATATTTCTTCATTTCCAACAGCCAGGCCTCTTCTTCTCCTTTCTTGTGCTCACCATTGAAATTTGGTGGCTTAATATTCTTGAGTCCCTCGGGTATTCTCCTTTTCCTCTGAACATGAGACACACTTGGGCTACTCTCTGGACCTGAACTTGCATGAGTTCTTCTGGTGGAATGTCTTGGAGAATGATGGCGTCTACTCATGCTTCTTGACTACCTATCACTCCCATGATCATATCTTTTTCTACGGGATCTTGATGTTGATACTTATCTAGCACTAGTTTCTTGCTTGGTGCCAGAGTCCTTGTTAAATTTATTATGTAGCATATTTAGGCTTTGAAGTATCTCTTCTTGAGCCTTAATGATCCTCTCATTATCGACTCTATAGCTCTACACTTATTTTTCCAGGCTTCTCATAGTTATATTTCCCTACCTGTCTCTTCTCCCATTGGACTCGATCTCAACATTACCCATGTTGGCATGAAGACATACAATTTATTCTTCATGGCTGTAAAACCATTGATCATCCTCCATGTATCTAGTTCTCATGTAGGAACTAAAATCTTCTTTTTTGTATCTATAATTTTGCAAGAATGTGCATGCAATAATTGTTGGTAGAATTAAATGTATTACAAAATATTTATCAATTAGATTACAGGTAATTATTCTTTTTAAATTATGAAGAATATTAATGCATTAATCTCAACTAGGATTCCTTAAATGAATTCATTTTCGAAACAAATCTCGAAGGACTATCCTCATGCCTCAAATTGAGTTTTGAGCGAATAGTTACAACAATTACAAGTTGCAATTTCCCCTCTTTTGCTGCTACATAATTCACTTTTATCACTTTTGAAGAAAAATATAGTGCGCAGATCAAAATTCTGGGTCGACAGATCTATTCTTCTTCTCAATATCTTTCCAACGACTATTTGTTTTCCCCAATCTGAGCCCTGAGCTGAATGTTATGGTGGAAAAACAGTGAAGGGATATTCATTGGCACGTGCAGCATAGTAGAAATGCTCAACAATTTTTCAATCATTTCTTGATTAGATCTTCATCGTTGATCTATATTAATGGATTCATTGTGGATCTAAGTCATATCTCTTCTTCATACCTTCCATGAACCCGCTGCCAACACTTAGCTTCTTTTTCCTTCATGGATGCACATACTCACAGACTCACAAACTTGTAACTTCCTTTCATAACTTCAGTCGAGAGGTCCCAACACTTAGGCATGTTTCCATCTTCATGGGCTCACAGAGTCACAGACTCATAATCTTGTATCCTTCTTTTCATAATTCTTATTGCGGACTCGTGGGCTAGCACTTAGAAAATTTCCAAGATCTTACCATAGTTTCGTGGGACTCATAATAACACATGTAAATAACTCAGTACAAGATAAAACACTTATATTTAAACAAGAATCGTGCAAGAAACCACTTTGGATGAACGTTCCACCCAACCATAGACTGATTTTTCCAAATATCTACAACCAATCACCCCCGAGTTGAGGATAATATTCCACAAAAGATGGTGGTCTCTCACAGTCCACTCGCAACTCATAAATCTCATAACCCAATAGATATTCTCCTACAACTATCCCGATACTTCAACCATCTATCTTCCTCTTGACCTTACCAACCCAAGGAATACACCATTTTCTTATTAGGGATCACCCAAGGGATGTATCATATGTTTATCAAGGTAACCCAAGGGATGTACCATCTGTTTATCATGTTTAACCCAAGGGATGTACTATCCATTTATCAGGGATAGCCCAAGGAATGTGTCATTCATTTATCAGGGTCTCTCTGGCATAGGTAACTAGGAATATCTTAGCTGGGAACTCAAGGGAACTTATTGCTAGGAAAACTATCAACAAACCAACAACAAACACTTGTTGTTTTAGTGCAACTCACGCAGGAGTTCACTCTTTGAGCCTGAAAATCGGGATCTTCAGTTCTCCAGCTCCAATTCACTCTAGTTATGCTCTAGTTATGCTCCAGAATTCTCCCTCCATGGACACACTAGCTCCAAGATCTCTTTATTCCCCTCTCCACATTGTTTTCCCAACCCATATGAATTCCTCTTTTGTGGATTTCCTTTTTTCACTCACACTCTTCCCCAAGCTGATTGTACTCAACCCCCATGTGCCCAATAAATCTGGGATGTGACCACTCACACCCACCCTCTTACATGCATTCAATGATTAGATTTGGAAACACTCAATCAAAACGGTGTGACCACTCGCACCCACCCTCTTACATGTATTCAATGATTGCCTTTGGGCACAGTCAATCAAAAATCGAAAGGTTCATATACAATTAGCAAGTTTAGGAAAATGGGTTGAATTGATATACATGGGTAATTCCCCCTTTGACCCCTCTTAGCCATTATCCTAGACACTTCCCCCTCTTGTGGATTAATTCAACCCCTATCTCTTGTCCATATTCCCTTAGCAGTTTGCATCACATTTTATTATTAAAACATTAAAAATACAATTCATATATTACATTGCTTGGTCATAGCCACATATTATATCCACATAATCATTAATTAAACCGAGGATTATAATGAAGATGTTACATTTTCTTACAAAAAAAATAAAGAGAAAATAAATTTCTTGCAAAATCTTAACCCATATACTTGCATTTACTCCAAATTTAAATGTGCACACCTTCAATGTGTGAAAGAACTCAATTAGTACAAATCCATAAATCACCATGACATTCAATGGGCTAAGAAATGTAATCATTCTTGATGTAACAAGAATTACATGGGTATTGAAGGATTTCCCACGTAGTTGCATGTATTGAAGGATTTCCCCATAGTTACATGCCCCTACAATAAAGTTGTACATTTCTTTAATTTGGTCAAAGTAAAAGTTGTTTTATGTTCTCCATAATTTAGTTATGCATATATTAAATTGATCGTCTTCACTCTTATGGTGATTACTTTTGTTTCATATGTATAAAATTATAGTTTCTTAAAAACATACTAATCCACGTGTAAATATAGGTTCACATAATTTGAATCTCAATAGTAATTTTGGTCTAAATAACTCGCTAAATGTAGATTTGGTAATGTATAACAAAGTAAGGTCCTATTTGATTGGAATGGAAATATGATTATTTATTTTATTGTTATTTTATAAATGTTTAAATAATTGGTTAAATGT
>SNQJ01S0041818.1:12456-49949 GCA_010110895.2 Picea sitchensis
AATCTTCTGATTCTGTAGCTAGTCTTATTTTAGCAACGGAATCTAATTTATTCTATGAATCAAGATATAACACAATTTAAGATAAAAACAAATCTTTACCTTTAACTGAAAAATCAATTCGATTTATAGGATCTCATAATTGACCATTGCTGTTATGCTCTTGGCATTTTTAACTATTATGTTCCCTGTTGTCTTCAAGCGTTTGCCTTGTCTCTGAAAAATGGACTTTAGCCTATGATTTTCATCCATTAGTGAGTTGACCTGATCAGTGAGGGTTTTGGTTTGTGATTGTAAAATGGGTATGTCTGTATAATACTTATCAATCCAGAACAAACAAATTTCACATTGTGAATCTGTGACAGCCGTTTGAGAATACCCACGGTCATGTGCTCGAACGTCTCCATTGTTGCCTATGGGTTTCTTATCAAATTTGATACCTGGAAATCCTTGACTATGCTTCAGGCAGGGTGGCAAATTATCCATGAAATTGTAACCCTGGTCGAGACCTCTTTTGAAGGAAGGAGGGTCTTCTTCAGCCAAGAATTTCTCAATCTCCAAATCTGAGCTCTCATGGATCTCGATCGTTTTGATCGAGCTCACATGAGATTTGGTTTATTTCGTAGTTTCCTTGAGATCAACCTACCTGCCCTTTTATTTTTAAAACCTAAATCGATATCACCTTTAGATGGTTTGCACATAGGTCTGTTTACATTCCTAGCAGAGGTGTTAGGATGGACGTGTTGTTCATGTCTCTGCTCAACAACTTTTGGGTCGGGTATAGGCTTATTGAGGGTGGCCATAACACATGCCTGTGTAGATGAAGGAACTTCTTTGGCAAGGACCATGGTTTCTTTTATCATGGGTTTGTCAACCTCTACAACATTAGAGTTAATGAAACCATTTCGGGTTAGGAAGGCATTCCAATCATCATTTTGTAACTTTAATTGATGTACCAATAGTATCTTTATCAAACTGTGGTGAAAAAGGATTGAATCCAAATGTTGTTTCTTATACCTCTTCACCATTTTATACAGGCTTCTCCATAGGTAATAGGGCATATTTAATTGAAACCCGATGAAATTCATCAACAAACATATGGGATATAGAGAAACAAAACCAAAATAGCCTTCACACGTCATGAATTTTTTCAAGACTTCTAGCACACCATGCCACTGGGTTTTCAACAGGGACATGGGCATACCTTTATCACAACAGTTGATTTTTCGAGATGTGAAGAAAAGGCTCCACGGAACCTCCTCAACCTTGGCATTTTTGAACCACTTCTGCCTGCTCAAAGGAAGACCTGTTGCTTGACCTAAAAATTCCTCTATGACCTCGACCTGAATGTATCCTACTTTGGCTCGACATCCGTCAAAAGAAAGGGTGAATTCTTGAGCGGTTCGCAAGTTAAAACCCTGGAATTTCTCAAGAAAAACAAGCCAGCCTTGACCCTCGATATCCTCCCTTGCATCATCACATAGAAGTAGGGTCTGAGAGCCATTGGGTTCAATCCTGATGACCAGAGCAATGGGGATACAAAAGGCAGACAATAAAACACAGTGAGTAGGGAGGGTTTCTAGGAGAAGACCAGAACAACATTTCAGACCCAAAACTCATCAATACCCTAGAGCGTATGAACAAAGGTTCTTCAATACCAAATGAAAGGCGTTTCGTGAAATGAATGCTAGGAGTACATGCAAAACCTGATACTTAGCTCAAGGTGATGGTATAATCGTTGTCAGACTTCCACCTCCCATAGGGTATAGGCCACGACCAGGTGCATTAAAGTTTATCATTATGCAACAAGATGGGTTTGGTTTCTAAAGTTTAGGAGAGGGAAAAATTTATAAACCAAAATGTAATGACAAGGATAGGCATGAACAAGAGCCACAAAAATATATATCATGGTTTAAATCAAATAGATCATTGGTGGTTCAAATAACAACCCAAATCATGTTTCACATTTGAGGAGTCAATAAAGATTATGAACTTCATAGTAGGAAAGAATCTTTATTAACAAGATCAGGTCACCATGCCAGGGCAGTGACCTTCAATCTCTCCTTATGCTATTATGGAAGAGAATATAAAGAAAGAAAGATAAAAGGCAACTGATGGGATTGGAAAAAGTGCATTGCGGATGAAGGTACCACACACCCTCTACAAAGGCACCTATGAATGAGACAGTATGACCCCTAGTATGTCATGAGCTCTATGCCCATTGAGTCTTGACCCCATCCACCTCATACACTTTACATGGCTTAGAGAGGGACCTCTTTGAAGCTCTCCTTGAACTAAGGTAATATCTACCCAATAGGATACTTTGTTAACCCTCCCATACTTAATCTTGACAAGTCGCATAGTGTCTTTGAGTTGTTAATTGTTTGATATGGTGATATTTGGTGCACATGATTGGATGGATTATTTATTGATTGGATTAACTTGTCGTGATGTTATGACTTGAGATCATTGGAGGGCGTGTTCATTTGTCTTTGCAGGACCTAGCTGGTGGACAGTTTTGGGAGAACAAGCCTAGCTTGGGCTTCCATGGGGCTACAAGCCCACAGGTTGGATGCCAGGGGCTCGCATACCAGATGAGAGAGATTAGACTTGGACGAACTAGCACACCCTGTACTTGCCAAATGATTTTCCCTAAAGGGGAAAAACGTTCCACTTTTGAGCTTGACATCATGATCTTGGGGGCTAGGGCATGGTGGTGAGGTGCCACTCTTTGACACATGTATGTTTGATGAGGATAAGAGTCTTCACCATGATATGAGTTCCTATATGCTTGACACATGGCCTTTGGAGGCCCATCCATGCTTCTCCAACACCAATGACTTCGTCAAAGTGGAAAAACATCTCCTAATGGGTGAGATCCTCCTAAATTAGGGTTTAGTTTGTGCAAAAAGTGAAATTTCAAGTGAATTGTTTAATATTAATTTGTTAAGGGGGAAAGATCAGGGTTGTTGACCCATAATCTTGTGGTTTACTCCTANAAAACATCTCCTAATGGGTGAGATCCTCCTAAATTAGGGTTTAGTTTGTGCAAAAAGTGAAATTTCAAGTGAATTGTTTAATATTAATTTGTTAAGGGGGAAAGATCAGGGTTGTTGACCCATAATCTTGTGGTTTACTCCTAATTTTGTGGACAAACTATGTTAGCTACTTTTAGTATAAATAGAGATCATAATATCTCATTTTGAAATCATAACTCTCCAGGCTTTGGTCTGAAATTTTCATCCCTCTTGGCTCTTTTATCTCTTGTGCACTTGTTTATGGCTATGTTATGAATGGTTGATGGAGGAAGGCATAGCGCTAGCTTTGGATGATGCTTTCTATCTCTTGTGGTAAATTGTCTTAGCATTTCTCTTGATCTTGGTATGGCTTTTACTTTGTTGCTATCATTTATTTCAAGTCAAGTATTGTTATGATAGGAGCTAGGTGGGAAGTATAAGGGAATATATCCCCACCATAGCGTTCATCATTTTATTTGCTTGATCTCATTGATTAAGGGTTTGCTAAGAGAAGTATAAGGGCATACACCCTCTTAGCTTAAACCACAGCTTAGAGAAAATTTCCTTGGGAAGTAAAAGGGATTACACCCCCGAGGAGGTAGCTTCTCTAATCTCCTTTAGAATCCATTAACCCAATAGTAAAGGCACTAGTCATTGATTTGCTGCATTGGAGAAATACAATATTGCATTGGGAAACATGATTTTCGGTCATTTTTACTTCTTGCAAAGTGGATTGTTTTCCTTGTGCCTTGGGCACTTCAAAGCCACTAGGGTGTCCCCATATAGGGGATAATTATTTATTATGTTACAAAATTTCATCTTCATCCATTAGGGCTACATAAACCCTAACTTACTTACTTGAATAACTCTCTTATCAACCATTGGATTTTGCTCAAAGTTTGCACACTTTTTGGAAAAGTTTGAGGATATTTCAGTGGCTGATTTTCTTGATGTAATACATTGAATGTTACAACCATAAGGCTGATATAATTTTTTGCAGACAAGTGTTTACAACAACCTTATATTTTATGCTAAGAGTATTGGTTTTTCATCTTGAGTTTAGCTAGTCATTCACTAGTTTTTCTCTTGCATTTTCTACTTGATCTTCATCATTTATTGAACAACTTATAATATCATTTTATTGCTGATATATACTGTTATCTATTGCTTAAAATTAGGGATAACAACCTTAACTTGCTGATCCAACTAACATATATTGTTACAACGTGTCTTTTCTTGTTTCTCGGGAAGGTACAATCATCCAAAGAAGTATTATACATGTGGGACAACAATCATTTGACTTATAAGGAACCTATTTCCACCTTTCACTCCAATTATTATTTACCTATAGGGGCTTCAATTCCATCCATATTCATCTCCATTTCAACCCCCCTAGGGTCACCGAGATCGCCTCCCTAGAGTGACCTAGTCACCCTTGAAGTGCGGGACCTACATCGAGGTGAAATTGGGTGTAGGATTCCTAAGTTGTATAACTTGCCCTATGGTTGGGTCGGGATTTTCCCAACCCAAAAATTGTGCTATAACAGGACCCATGAAATCTACGCCTGATATTAAATCTTGTCCACTCACCAATCAATGATTCTCCTCCATTATTAGAGTTCCTCGTCGTACCCTAGTCTACTTCGACCACACACACTTTGGAGGATTCAATTGTCCATTTTCATTCATTCGACAGACATTGTGCACTTCGAGGTTTACAACTATTCTCCAAATAAGGTTCTTGAACGCTCCTCCTTGGAGTGATTCACATGAAATCCAATGATTGAGATCCCTCTGGGAAACTCTCTCTATATCAACGAATCTCAGACTTGTTGGGGAATAAAATGGAACATGATATGAAATAGAGAACACATTAATACATACAATCAAAGAGGAACACAAATTTCAAAAAACAGAGGTGGTGTCTGAAGACACCGTTACAACACATAAGCATAAAGTATTGTGATCATAACATCACAATGCATATTGCACATCTTGATCTGCATGATCCATTGTGCAACCCCAATTTACACTCGACATTATGATAATGACCCGAAGGGTCTTCTTTTATAGTCTCAATATCTATTCGATTCCCACAAAATTCGGAAGATCTTGTCGACATACAACTGTCGACAGTTAGACTTGACTCCACAAAATCTGCTCTATCAAGTCGGCTCAACAGGACTCGATCTAACTGACTATCCGTCCAAATCATAGTCGATTGCAAGGTTGGTCAATCCACCTCTTGACTATCTTCAACTGTTGGTTGACTGTCTAACTGACAGGCAGATTGCCTACTCGACTGAGTGGTGTGGTGTGCTAGTCGATCACTCGATCCAATGTTTCCATATGTAGGCCGACCTCTTGATCGATTGAACCCAAGAGATGTGTGATGAAACATCAATGCTTGATATTCCAACACCCTTCCCCATCAAAACAAAACTCTGGAGATTTAGGAGGTGAAATTACATCACTGGAAGACCCTCCCATAATTACAGCTTCTTGAAGCCCAAGCAAGGTGTGAAGGTTGATAAATTTGGCTTCAACTGTTAGGATCCGATCCTAACCCCTCTTAGTGGGTCATTAGTTAGTATGATATATTTTATATGTAATAAAGGCCGAAATCAATTAATAAGGCCTATTAAATAAATGAGAATAAGTCAATGTAAGAAGACCTAATAGAAGCTTCTACTTCTAGAAATATCTTCCTGTAGAAGGTTCCTTAGAAGATAAAATTAGTATAAATAAAAGTAGGAGGTATTGTAAAGTATGTCTTGAGAATTATTGTAACAGAGAACTTCTCTGATGGAGGTTTCCCTCTCGAAGAGGCAAGTGAACGCTGTTTCCTATCAATGAAGGTATTATTTTGGTGTTCTGGTTTCATATACTGTGTTGTTCCACTGTTATTATCTACAATATTTCTGTTTTTTGCTATTATCATAGATCTGGTACCTTACAAGTGGTATCGAAGCTCTTTCCTAGGAAAATATTGTGGGATAAATTTTTTCAGGGTAGAAACGTATTCCGACGTCTTTAATCTACAATGATTTGTCATTTATCACATAAATTCACAGTCGGGGAAGCATACACGCAAGAACTACAAGTGGTTCTTAAGTGCACATTGTTAGCCATGCTTGTAACCCCTGTTGGTACCCCTTCGAGTGGTAACACAACAAAAAATACTTGTATATAGATGATCCTAGATCTCCTAAATCCTTCCATAGATAAACCGATCGGCTGCCTTACTGCTATAGTGCCACAAAAAAAAACACTCAGGAAGATACTCTCTAGTACCCGAGTAATCGAGTAGGTAGTACGACTAAGGGTATGGTCTAGCCTCCTTAGTTGGTGCCTTGAGATATTGGGCCAAGGACTATTGTTCGATCCCACACATATATCAAAGAGATATAGCATAGGGAAAAACCTTGTTTTTAGAAACCCTCAACACCCTAAGCTTGAGACAAAAGTAGAACAAAAAAGGAAAATACAAGATCTATTGTCATGCAACTTTGCCTCCTGCATTCAGGTTATGAAACTACTGCGCATTTCTTCCTGTTAAGAATCTGGGAATTTCATCACTACGGTATTGTGATGAAAAGTATTCCCCAAGCCATAAATGATGTGAACAAAAATTCTTCCAGATTTATGCGTCATCTTCCACCTCCTATGAAGACATACCATCAGTTGAGGCTCTCGACCCAGAGGACACACGACCAATTTTCCACCTACCATATCCAGTTGCATCACCCATGGAACCAGAGAAACCAATCGTATCTCTACATTCCCTTGCCGATATTTCTTTTCCATAGACATTAAATACCAACAACTACATCAATCATAGGCCAATCGTGGTGTTGATTGATAGTGGTAAAACCCATAATTTTATTCATCGCAGGGTCATTGAGGAGGTCAATTTTTTTGTCAGACTAGTTTCTAATTTTCAAATTATCATAGTTAATGGAGGTACGATGAAGTGTGGGGGATGCTATGAGAATTTAAAACTACAAATGGACGATTATCATCTGAAAAATCACATGTTCTCCATTGCCATAGGTGGTTATGATATTATCTTGGGGGTGGAATGTCTTCGTACCCTGGGACTGATTTCCATGGATTATCAATAATTATACATGAGCTTCACTAAATATTGTCACACCTATACCCTTTGAGGCATCCAAGGTCATTGATCATGCCTCACCAACAATACCTCCTAACCTGCAACTGGTCTTGGAAAATTACCCCAAGGTCGTTGAGGTTCCAAATGACTTACCTCCCTCCAGGGGTGAGCATGATCACAAAATTCCTCTCCTTCTGGGAAGTCATCCTCCTAATGTACATCTCTACCGATATCCATTTTCTTGAAGAAATGAAATAGAAAAAAATGTGCAAGAATTACTGGAGGCGGGGGTAATTCCCCCAAGTACCAGCCCATATTCTTCCCTAGTTGTGATGGTCCTAAAGAAAGAAGGTTCTTGGTGCACGTGTCCATATTTTCGTGCCCTTAATAAAATAACCATTAAGGATAAGTTTCCCATTCTGGTCATTGATGATTTATTGGATGAACTCCAGGGTGCATGTTTCTTCACCAAATTATACCTTCACTCAAGATATCAYTAGATCCGGATGAAGGAAGACGATATTCCGAAGATCGCTTTAATAACTCATGAAGGGAATTATGAATTCTTGGTCATGCCTTTTGGCCTTTGTAGTGCCCCATATACATTCCAAAGTATCGTGAATAAACTCTTGAAACCTTACCTTTGGAAGTTTGTCCTAGTTTTCTTTGACGAAATCCTCATTTACAACAACACTTGGGATGCCCACCTTCTCCATGTGGACAAAGTACTTCAATTTTTACAGGACAATCAATTGTTTTTCAAAAATACCAAATTTTCTTTTGGGGCCAACAAGTTTGAATAATTGGGACACATTGTGGGTTGTGAGGAAGTAAGAGTGGACCCAAAGAAGATTCAAGCCATGTAGGATTGGCTGAGACCCATGACCTTAAAGCATCTTTGTGGTTTCCTAGGACTCACTAGATATTACAAAAAAATTGTACACCATTATGGAAAAATTGCTCGGCCATTGACATAACTTCTTAAGAAGAATGCATTTCATTGGACACCTACGACCAAGCAAGCCTTCATATATTTAAAGCAGGCCATGTGCACTACTCCAGTATTAGCCTCTTCTGACTTCAAAAAAACTTTTTTTGTCGAATCAGATGCTTGAAGCACTGGTATTGGAGTAGTTCTAACACAATTCAGTCGACCTCTGGCATTCACCATCCAGGTGTTGAGTGGCCACAATTTGGGAAAATCTACATATGAAAAAGAAATGATGACCATTCTCCATGTTGTGCACACATGGAAGCCGTATCTCTTGGGACACCATTTTTAGATCAAAACTAATCACCATAGTCTGAAGTATTTCTTAGAGGAGAGGTTATCCTCCCTGGAATAGAATAAGTGGTTGAGAAAATTTTTGGGCTATAATTATGAAATCATATATAAAAAGGGAAAAGACAATATAGTGGTAGATGTGTTGTTGAGACAACACAAGGAATACAATTCCCTCTTTTCCTTATCCTTATCTGTTCCTGGTTGGATTGAGGGTGTCCAAAAGGAATGTCTAACTCACCCGACTATTTCATGGGTAATTCATCAACTTCAGAAGGACCCTAATCCTCTCCTCGACTACACTTGAAAAGACAATATACTCAGGTATAAGGATTTCCTAGTTCTATCTCTATATTCCCCCATCAAACCTAGGCTCTTAAATGATTTTCACTCCTTTTCTATTGTTGGTCACTCTGGCTTCCAAAATACATATGCTCGTGCCCACCATTATTTTTTCTAGGAAGGCATGAAGGACATCCTTACTTTTGTCATTGAATGTGATGTTTGTCAATTCAATAAAGGTGAAACTATCAAGACTCTAGGTGCTCTACAACCGTTACCTATTTTGACCTCTATGTGGACTGAAATCTCCATGGAATTTATCATGGGCCTTCGCAAAGTGGGTAACAAGTCAATCATTATGGTGGTGGTAGATCACCTCTCCAAGTATGCTCATTTTTGTGCCTTACCACACCCTTTCAAGATAGTCCTGGTAGTGCAAGTTTTCCTTGATCATATTTTCAAGTTGCATGGCATGCCCACCTCCATTGTGTCTGATCATGACCCAACTTTCACCAACACCTTTTGGAAAGATTTTTTTAAATTACATGGCACACAATTGAATATGAGCACAACATATCACCCCCAGTTAGATGGTTAAATGAAAGTGGTCAACAAAATTTTGGAAACCTACTTGTGTTGTTTTGCTTCTGTCAAACAACACCAGTGGGTGTAATGGATACCATTGGCATAATGGTGGTACAACACTTCCTATCATACGACCACTAAAATGACACCATATGAAGCAGTGTATGGCCAAAAACCACCTACTGTAACTTCATATCTTCTCAGCATATCAAAGGTCCAAGATATTGATATAATGTTGCAAGGTAGAACAACCACCCTCACGAATTTGAAGGATAACCTACACATGGCTCAAATCCTATGAAATGACAGGCTAAGGCTAACCAACATCACTTTGAACGAGTTTTCCAAGAAGGTGATCTGGTGTTTCTTCGACTCCAGCCTTACAAAAAAACATCACTCAAATCACAAGGACACTGCAAGTTGGCACCCAAATTTTATGGTCCCTATAAGATCATCCGACATATTGGTTTCGTGGACTACAAATTGGCCCTTCCAGCTACCTCCAAAATCTATCCGGTGTTCCATGTTTCCTGTCTGAAGAAAGTGGTGGGACAAAATTGCAGGGTTCAAACCATCCTTTCTGAATTAGATGAAGAAGGATCCCTTTGGCTCCAACCAGAATCAGTCCTCAATAAGCGCGAGTGCCGCTTGCATGGCATAAATATCACAAAAGTGTTGATCAAGTGGAAGGACACATATCTAGAGGATGGGACTTGGGAACCATCGACCATACTGCAATAATTTCCACATCTTCAGCCTTGATGACAATGCCACTTTTGAAGAAAGAGGGCATGTTAGGATCTGATCCTAACCCCTCTTAGTGGGTCATTAGTTAGTATGATATATTTTCTATGTAATAAAGGTAGACATTGGTTAATAAGGCCTATTAAATAAATGMGAATAAGTCAATGTAAGAAGACCTAATAGAATCTTTCTCTTCTAGAAAGTTATTCCTCTAGAAGGTTCCTTAGAAGATAGAATTAGTATAAATAAGAGTAGGAGGTATTGGAAAGGATGTCTTGAGAATKATTGTAATAGAGCATTGCTCTGCTAGAGGTTGCCCCCTCGAAGAGGCAAGTGAACATTGTTTCCTATCAATAAAGGTATTATTTTGGTGTCGTGGTTTCATATATTGTGTTGTTCCGTTGTTATTCTCTGCATTTTTTTTTTCTACTATTATCATAGATATGGTACCTTACATCAGCTAAAGGTTTGGTGAATATATCAACATCTTGATCTTCAATGCGACAATATTTAAGAAAAACAATGTCGTCATGAACCAACTGCCACAAATAGTGACCATGGAGCTCAACATGCTTCATCTTACTATGAGAAACAGGGTTCTAAACAACCTATATGACACTTTGATTATCACAAAATATTGTAGTTGAGGTTTGAACAAGAAATCCAAGTTCACCCAAAAGTTGACGAATCCAAATTGCTTCAGTACCTGCTTGAACAACACTAATATATTCTACTTCTGTAGTTGACAAAGAGACTGCCTTTTGTTTCTTACACAACCACACCAAAGGTCCAATGCTATAGTGAAACACATACCCATAAGTGGAATTCCGGTCATCTCCATCGCTAGCTGAGTCAGAGTCGATGAAGTCATCTAGTGAATATAAACTATGATAATATTTGATACCAAAATGAGTGGTACCCTTCATATATCGAACAATGTGTTTGACTACTTTCTAGTGCCTTCCTTTGGGATCCTACATGAATTGAGAAACCACACTAACATCAAAGGAGATATTGGGTCGACTATGAATAAGATAAATAGGACTATCGATGAATTGTCGATAGAGAGTAGCATTGACAACATGTGTTGGATAGGTTTTAGTAAGCTTCACTCTAGACTGAAAGGGAGTGGTACAAGTCTTGCAATCATCCATCTTAAAATGTGTCAACATATCCATTACATATTTAGACTGAGAAATGAAAAAATCATCACACAATGGTAATACTTGAAGACCCAAAAAATAATGCAGAGTGCCGAGATTTGTCATATCAAAGGAGTCAACTAGTTTTTTCTTTAATCTAAAGGTGAGAGAATTATTATTGCCAGTAATGATTATGTCATAAAAATATACAATAACAATCAAAGTGTCTCTTTTGGAGTGGAGAACATACAGGCTATGATCAAATTCACACCGTTTGAAACCAAGCCCAAGAAATAAATTTTCAATCTTAGCGTACCAAACCTGGGGAACCTGCTTCAAACAATAAAGTGGCTTCTTGAGTCGATATAACAAATTGGAATCCATCATAAATCCGTGTGGATATTCCATGTAATTTTCTTCAGATAGGTATTGATGAAGAAAGGAACTCTTCACATCCATCTGATGAATATGCCATCCAAAATGAGCAACGAGGGAAAGAATCAAGTGAACATATTTCATCTTTGCAACGGGGGAAAAGGTTTCAGTGTAGTCAATGCCTTCTTGTTGAGAAAATCCCTTCATGACAAGGCATGATTTAGGTCACAAAAAAACACCTTTAGATGTAAATTTGGTCCTGTAGACCCATCAACACTTCACAATGTTTGTTCCATGTGGTTGGGGAACCAAGTCCCAGGTTTGATTCTTTGACAAGGAATCAATTTCTATCTTCATTTCTTGTTCCCATTCAGGTCGAACTTCAACATCTAGGTAGGTAATAAGGTCAAAGGTTTTAAGAACATGAGTCATTAGGGAAACACTAACATGTTGCTTCTGACTTCAAGTCTGTTGTCTATAGGAGGCATCACCAGTATCATCTTCAGTGGCTTCAATTGTCTTGGCAGCCCATTGGGGTAAACAAGAGATAGGTGAACTGCAATTCAACTCATCAAGTTGATCATAAGTTGAAGGTTTTGCAATCGATGGACCATTCGAACAAAAGACGTTGGACTAGTCAACTCAGAGATCAACGGTCAAGTTAAAACATATAGAAAGTTCGACGGATTAGTTGAAGGACTGAAGAGGGGAGCAAGAGATCCAGTGTCTAAGACATCATCAAAAGGAGAATCCTACATGAATCAAGAGGAGGCATTCAAAAACTTGTCTCTGGAATACTTCTCATCAAAACAAACATTACGTTGGACAATAAACTTCCATCAGATACGATCAAATAGTCGATAGGATTTTGACTCTTCAGAGTATCCCATCATGATGTAAGCATGGATTTTTGCATCCAACTTATTTCGACAATCATCAGGAATATGGGCCCAGGAAACACACCCAAACACACATAGGTGGTGAAAAAAAGGTTTCTTCCCATACCATCATTTGAATAGAGTCATGGAAGGAACAACTCGAGTCTAGATGCGATTGAACATATAATTGGCACAATACATTGCTTCATCCTAGAAGCAGGGAGGTAGGTCTTTAGTATGAAGAAGACATCTATCCATTTCAACTAATGTCCGATTATTGTATTATGCAACTTCATTCTGTTGAGGTATGTGAGGAACCGACCACTGCTAGTCAATAACAAATTGAAGTAGGTATTCTTCAAAGGGTCAATTGACATACTTACCACCATTGTCTAATTTCAAGCACATTATGGGTCGACCACATTGATTTTTAGAAAACACCCATAATTATTTGAACTTGTCAAAGACATAATTTTTATTCATAAAGAAAAATACCCATGTGAAATGAGAGAAATCATCAATGAAAGTCAAAGTACACCTTGCACGTGCTAGTGAAGGTAAGTTAACCAAACATACGTCACAGTGAACTAGTTCTAATAGGTTTTTCACTTGCCACACTTGTCTAGAGTTGAAAGGTGCCTGATGATGCTTCCCAAGTATGCAACCCTTACATACACCTTCAGGGGGAAACACCCTTGATAAACCAACAACCATGTTTTGAGTTGCCAGTTCCTACAGACTTGGGAAATTTAGATGTCCGAGTCATTCATGCTAAATTCAACTTCTCTCATGAGTGTGAGAAATAAGTGAAATCAATTCATATTTAGGTTGAGTCGAGTCACAAAACTTGTATAAATTATCTGTTGGGTCTAGAACCCCATCAATGACAATCGACTTCCCTTTCTTCAAATCCCAAACATAGAATCGATCTGGCCAAAATTCCACAATCTTACCAGTCTGAGTCAATTGAGAAATAGAAAACATATTGGCACTAAGATTTGGCACATGATAGACGTCACTGATTTTACCATGTCGATAAGCTAAATCACCCTGACCAACAACATCCAAAGAAAAATCATCAACAACATAGATTCTACTTTCTTCGACTTTATTCAGTCTCATGAATAAAGTGGCATATTTCATCATATGATGAGTGCACCTAGATCCGACAAACCATTCATTCTGCGTAGTATGAGACAACAAGGCCTAATAAATCCCGACTTGGAAGGTGAAATTATCAGTGGGTCGACGAACAGTCGACACGTCTCCTTCAATTTTCTTAACCTTCTCCTCTAAATAAACCCATTTCTTGAAGCATTTCTTCTCAACATGTCCAGGTTTTCCATAATACTAACATGTATTATTCTTTTAACTTTGTTGTGGTTGTCTCTGGGGTCCCTTATCATTATATGCAAGTTTCTGTGAAAAATCATCAGTCTACCAAGTGGGCCTGATGTTTACCATTATCATTATATCCATCTTTCCCTTACCCTTGAGCAAGTGGGCCTGATGTTTACCACCAAGCTTTCCTTTTTCAAGAAATCTATGTTGATCAGTAATCAAAAGTTCACAAAAAAATTCAAAGGAGTAGTCCTTACCATCTTGCTTGTGTGCATGCCAGTTGGTGTGAAAGGTTGATACAAACACATCAAATGGTGTTCTCAGATTTATCAGGATCAACTCAATGAGTTGTCCATCCTTATTCTTGTAGTTCTCTCCACATTCATTCAACTTCAACTGGAGTTCCTTAACACTCGCTAAATATTCCTCCATTCTCTCAAAAGAATGAGGATAGAGAGAGATCAACTCTTTCTCCATATGCATGATGTGGATTTTGTCGACTTGGTCGAACAAGGTATTCAATTTCTTCCAGACTAGATGAAGACAATCAATTCCACTAAGATGAAAATATATTTCCCGCAATATGTAGGTCACGATGACCCCTACAACCTCATCCTTCTTTCCATCAATGGTAAATTTTTTCGAAGCATCTGTTGGATTTGGGATCACAACCTTGGTATACTGCCACAATACCTTCATTTTCCACAGGGTTTCCATATCTGGAGTCCATATTGCATAATTTGATCTGTTCAGAATAGTAGGATAGATCTTCAAATCCATCTTCAATATCTAGACAGACTGGTCTTATTTCAATAAGTTCCAATAAAAAAACCATCGACTATCTATCCAACTTGTAGTTGATTGTAGGGTTGGTTGATCCACCACCTGACTATCTTGTAATGTTGGTCGATTTTTCAATCGCCAAGCACGTCGACTACTCGATCGAATGGTGTGGTGTGTTGGTCGATCGCCTGACTGACTATGTCTAGATGTAGGTCAAACTCTCGACTGAATGAACTTAGGAGATGTGTGATGAACCATCAATACTTGATGTTCCAACATGCCTTCCTCACAATATTCCTTCCAGGCCTATGAAAATATTCCCTCTGACAACCTCTCAACTTGTATCAACAATATAGAACTCGCCAATACACTCTCCGATAGATCGATGATTGGCATTGGCTCAGAGCTCTCCCCATCAGAGTCCCAACACTTCGTTGTGCTAGTGCATTCCTCTAACTGTGTCCTTTGACCAACAGTTAGGATCCTTCTACTAAGCCGATCCAATGACTGCAAATCCTTCTATCCTAAAACATTGGTTCTCTTCATTGGATCATTCTGATTTGGAACTTAAACTATTCCTAGTTCCTCCTCTAGAATTTCCCAAATTTCTACCAGACCTTCAAGAGTTCTGGGATCCATGTTTAAACCAGTTAAGGAATTCTTTTAGGAACTTGGGTGAAGAATTTGCATGTCCTACAAAATTTCCATATAAGACAAGTGATTCTCTCTAGTCTTAAGGTCTCTCAACCTACACAGGGCTTCCCCAAACACTAGGACACTCCTATCATTGTCCAAATGAAGGTTTTGTCCATATCCTGTAAAATTTCCTCTCAAGAGTAAGGGTTTCCACAAAAAAATGAGACTCTTAAGGTATACACTGCGACCCTCCCCAATCACCAAGACATCTCCTCTGTCAGTTTCAGGGTGAATTTTTTCTTTATATCTTGAAATATTTCCATTCAAATCCTTGCAGTCCTCACATGGTTACACCCTACCCTCACAAAAATATTTTTGGATTCATAAGTCTAATAGGTTAGTTAATAGAATCAACATAATTAATCCATTTTACTCAGGAATTCAATTCATTCCTTACATACATTGATATTTCCCATTTAAACCATGAAACAAGAAATCTACATCAAATACATTGGATTAAAAACACTTATCTGTTCACCAAATGTCAACAACTGAATGACTGAGAGAGGACGCCTTTCCTCCCAACCTTAGGCTATTCTATAGAGTACCTTCCTACAAAATTCCACCCCCATGCCAAGCCATGGCATCACAAGGGGAAATATTTGGTTGGTTCTTAGACTTAAAATGATCCAGGAAGGTTACTCCCCTTCCTCCACTGACAACAATAGAAGTTTCCCTCTTTCCACTGAGATCAAAACTTCCATAGGTTTATTAGGTTCCCTTCCCACTAGATTTCCTTTGCACAAGGAGTCCCTTCTCTCCTATATAGTCCCTTGGTGACCTCCCTTACCAGTGTCAGTTTCTTTCTAGCATGTACCAAGATGCTGTCCTCTGTTTCTCCAGTATGGATCTAGGTCTTCTCTATTTTAGGGTGATCAATACTCTTTTGGAATAGCTTTCTATTTTCTTCAAGAACAATTTTTTAGTCTCTTCTTTTTCTTAGATTTGTGCAACTGAACACCTATGTTCATCACACCATTTTTTCTGTGAGTCTGTTGCTCACTTTCTCTTTCTCAAGTTATTCTCTCAAGTTGACTTAGTCCTATCTTCCGAATTGTTGTTGTGAGTTGTTCTCCTTTCGGCGTATATTGTCTATCTGATGCTCTCTTATTTTTCTTTGCATATCTATGTGTCTCTCCTAGTGCACTCTCCTCTCTCTATGTTTGTATGCCCTTGGTGATGTTTTCCACCTTTGGMCTCTTCTTCCACCCAATCCTTGGGATTCCCATGGCTTCTGTCAGACACGACCTCCAGTTAGGGATCTGAGTTTTGAAGGGGAAATCCAAGGGATGTACTTCTGTCAGGTTTTCATTTAACCCTTGCCTCTTTAAGAGATAAAGTMTGTCAACAATTATAACTGCATCAACAATCAAATTTTCTTGCCATAACTAATCACGTGGCTCCATGCGGGTTCATGTACACTAGCAGGTATGTATTTGTGTCTTGAAAGTGTATGAAAACTTTCTAATAAATMTTTCTATTTTCTTCACTGGAACACCTCAAATCCACCACATGGACCCACTTCATCAATTTCCCACATATGATATCATGGCTAGTACTCAAGGATTTCCCTCCTTAGTTAATTGTCTGATGTTTTTCATTATCAAAACATAATTACATGCTTCATAAGTACATTATATGAAATCTTAGCATAATTACAGTCTTGGGGAAAAACATAGTGTTACTTTACCCTCTCCCTTAAAGAAACACCATCCTCAGTGTTTAAAACATCACACACACACACACATACACACACACACACACACAATTTTATAGAAAACAAAAATGGGTATTCCAATATCATGGCATCCTCTAGCTCCTAGGTGGCCTCACCTGCTCCAAAGTGATTCCATTGCACCTTGAACTACATGATCGCTTGGTTCTAAAGCATTGTTTCCCTCCTATACAAGATGCATTGAGGTTCAAGTTATAATTCTTCCTTTGGTTCCACCTTTATCACAATCCAATCAATAACATGATTATAATCATGGACACATTTATTTAACAAATATACACAKAACACATTGTGAGCTCTAACAATAGTTGGCAAAGCAAGTATGTATGCTAGTGGTCCCAATCTTTCCAAGACTTCAAACGGTCCACAATATCATGGTGCTAGCTTATCACAAGTCCCCATCCTCATGGAACTTATTTTAGGATTCACTCTACGATACACATGATCTCCAACCTGGAACTCTTTGCGAGACCTCTTACTGTCTGCATAACTCTTCTGTCTATCTCGGGCTACTTTCAAATTTCACCTTAGGTTAATTATCGCTTGTTCCATTTCCTTTAACAACTCAGGTCCAATTGTGATCATTTCCATTGGACTGTCCCAACTGATTGTAACTCTATAATGTATTCCATACAAAACCTCAAATGGGATCATCCTCAATGATTCATGATAACCATTTTCATAGGCAAATTCTACCAGGGGTAGATACTCTTCCCATTTTTTGGGTTGATGCATAACATGCATCCTCAACATGTCCTCTACCACTCTGTTTACTCTTTCGATATGACCATATGTTTGAGGATGGTAGGCCATACTAAATTCCAATTATGTTCACAATCCTACAAATAAGATTTTCCAAAAACCTAAGGTGAATTTAGCATCTCTATATGAGATTATGGTCTTGGGTAGACCATGTAATTTGAAAATTTCCTTCATGAAAATGTTAGCGACATCTATGGCCTTAAAAGTAGATTTGATAGGAATGAAGTGAGATTCCTTGCTCAACTTATCCACTACCACCATGATTGTATCATGTTTCTTGACTGTCCTGTTGACGATTAAAATCACAACAAAGTTTTGCCCATAATTTTTTTCTAAAACCTATTATTATAAAAGATAAATAATACTAGTAGGTGCCACCCCCTTGTAGATTGGAGATCAGGTCTGGTGCTTAATTGATGTTGTGATACTGTTCGAAATTTCTTACATGGTGATATAATCTTGGTTTATTGGCGATTGAGAAGGCATGTTTTGCGTTTTATGTTATTCGAGGCTCAAGTTTTATTTTACAACGACCTATGTGATTCTTGTTATCACTGCTATCTATTGTTGGGATCTATTACTAGGAGACCTGCATAATAAACATGTTAGCAACAACATATACACTAAATTGGAAAGAAATGAAAACAATGCAACAAATGTGAAGGGAAGAATTTAAACTATACTATATGCTACTCTACATGCATTGAATTTTAATGCTCATTATTTAAACCTAGCAATAAGCTAATAGTTAGTGATTTGTTGAATTATATGGGACATGGTTGCTTTATGTTGTGGAATAAGTTAGAACTGTGATATGGTTGTGCTATTGGTGATGGTTTCGATACGTGGTTTACTTAATTGAATTATATAGTTGATATGTATTATGGTCAAGTTGGAAATGGAAGGTATGATGTGGGTGGCGCGTTTGACAAGTAATAGATGCCAAATCCAATGCATGGTTTAAAGGAGTGGTTAATGGATTTATGGCTGGCGTGTACTAATGAATTAATTGAGTTTGGGTGGAGGTGACGTGATTTTACTGGATGTCACCCTTACTCCTTCCGATGGCTTCCACCCTAGTCGGGCTATTTTTCAACCATGTTGTTGTGGTTATGCTATGATTTTCAAGAGGGGAGGAACCACTCGACCGACTCGTGTTTTAAGTGATTAGATTATAGGTATGTATTTTTTTGGCCATCCATGAGTCTGCTCTGTTTATGAAATGTATATTGGCCCGAATGTATGGGTTTTGCTTTCCTCGAGTATTGCAACTGTGTAAAATGGTGGTTTTAGAATGAAGCGTTGATGGTTTTCTCTGTAATGATGTTAAAGCAACATTGTTATTGGTCATCCTTGTTGGTTTAGTTGGAGGGTTTCGTTTGGTCTTGAGTGGCTGGTTGTCTTCATGCATTCGTATCACCCAGTCTTTGGATTTATGGGGTTTAATGGTTGGAAGTGCTTGTGTCATTGCGCTTTGTTCATTTTGGAATTGGGTTGTTGTCGCTATTAATGGTCACACAGTTGGTTATGTTGCTTCCTCTTGTCCATGTTTTCACCTCAACATTGTAGTTGGTTGACTGGAGAGCCACGAGGGTTATACCCTGCATGTGATAACTATCGTTACAAGGCTGAAATGGAGCCTTTCTCCTATGGTTATAACCTCTCCTGTCACGGGTTTATTCACCCTATCCACGAAGTAAATTGTGGTGTTCTCTGTGTATACATTGTTGGTCTCAGAGGTTTTTACCATAGAGAAGATTCGACTCTAGTTTCCCTGTGTTGGCCATGGAGAAAACCCTTAACTCCTCAAGTTTGAGGGTTGATAGAGAAGACCATTATGCCCTATCAGGTTTACTATTGGTTATTGTTGATTGGTATCTATTGTCGACATAATTGATTACAGGCTCGCCCAGTTGATTATGTGACAATCGTGTCATTTTTGGTATATATTCACTGCCCGTGTTATTACAATGGATAAACCCTGCATGGTTAATTGGACAAATCAAATAACAATCGCTCTCCTTGTGTTTAAATGAATTGATAACCCAATATTGATTTTAATTGAGTAAGGCATAACATCGCTTCATGTTGTTGCACAGGTATGTTTGGGTTTCCCACAACATGTTAGGTCGGGTTGTTGATTATGATAATAGTCCAAGTAATAGGCTCAACATTGAAGTTGGTTGATGAACAATTGAGGTTTCTACATAGTCACTATCTTTTGCATTGAAGTTATCAGGGGTTAACTCAACACTAGTCATAAATGATCAATGCACAATAATGCTTCACACTTGATACATTGGTATGCGTGGCATTCCTATAAGCACGAGTCAATGATTACTGTAACTGTGTGTTTTTAATGGCCAAATGATTATTGAAATTGGGCTTATGGAATTTCCACCCACTGTATACGTTATGGTTATTGGATTGCGTCATCAAGAACGAACACAAGTTTTTACAAAGTATGATTTGTTACGGTTTGATTGATTTGAGCATTTTTGTTGCTATCTCCTTGTAGTGGATTGATAACTCGACACGATAGGTTGACTGTGTGTTTAAATTTGTCAAATGGGAATGTTGCATCATGGTGTTTATGTTATTTCTACCCACTGTGTATGCTATGAGTGTTTTTTGGGTTGCACACTCAGAGATAGTCACAGAGTTTTAAACATGGAATTTTTGCAATTCTATTTGTGTTATGATTATAGGCTTGCTGTGGATGCCTCTTTGAATTGGATGGATAGCCCAACATTTTGATTATTTAGAGTCACGTTGAATTGGGCTTGTGCAGTCACAGAATTACACTTGTGTTGATTGAATTATTTTTTGTTTTCTACAACATAGCATGAGTTGGAATGGTGACTGTTGGTTGTTCATTGAAATGGCGAGTTAGGGTTGTTGCAATTTAAATATGGATTATTGGATTGATTGGCCATTATGTATGTTTAATGAATGTCACATATTTGAACAATAACATGAACGATTGCAGTGACAGTATAACTTAATTGCAATTTTGAAACACAACTTTTGAGTGTATTTGATGATTGAAGTAATGTGTGGGCAGTGGTTGTTTTGATGATGAACAGAGTGGAAATGGTTACTCTTATACATTTGAGAATTTTCTTTAAATATCAAATGAATAAATGAAAGGAACATGGCTCCCTTACAGAGTATTTTTGAATGCATATTGTTGGTTATCTACTCTCCTCCATCGTCTAAGTTATTGACCCAGGGTTCATGTCTTTCGGGTTTCCAACAAAGCCTCTAAAACTATCGGCCCTCTTAGTAAACCAGAAGGCAACACGGTACACAGAGTGCACTGCATAGTCTCACCTGAGATAGCTTTAAATGGGTGGTTGTAAGACTCAGGTATTTACAACCTAGGGTTGAGTATGAGATAGGGGTTTATTAATCAGATCCATATACTAGGAATTGTGATTGCAATCTACTATTATTCATAGGTCCATATTTATCTCTCGTGGTTTAATTCCCGAACAACACAATCGTATCTCATAACAATGTATTAACTCATTCATTAAGCATAACAATTAACTTCTGAAAGCAAACAAATATAGACATGCATTCATCACATTACACAAATATTACCATAGTTCACCCCCTCTTGGGCTACGTCCACAAATATTTGTCTCTTGGCTCTTTTATTATGGTAGTTCTACATCTCCAGTGCCACGGGCTTACAGTTCTCCTCAGACTGGTAAGATCTGTATGAGGTGAACTAGATCGTACCAAGCTCCACAGCCTGTGATCTAATCCTTAGATATTCCTTCTCTCCTCTATTCTTAGCTCAATCAACTTACAAAAATGGTTCATAATAGTATTACATAATGCATCATCTCATACATTGTGTGATGGAATATTACAAAAGTCGAACTAATACAAAAAGTGAACAACCTCTATATGATACCTACGTATCTCTATTTATATATATCAAGATCTTCAACCATTTACAATGTATTACCAAAACCCTAACCCTACCGACGTTAGGTCTTCCTCCCATGTGCACGTGCTTTTCTTCCTCCAACTGTCGCTTTCCTTGTGCATGCTTTCTTGCATGCGTGCGTGCTGTGTTACCTTCCAGCTATTACTTCCATTTCTGCATGCTTTCTTTCCCATGATAATCCTTCTTTCCACTTCGTCTTGGTGCCAACATGACCCCAACACTAACATGTGACTCGTCCCGAGTCACCTAACCCTTCTGAGCTTCTTTGATCTCCTTGGTGATCATCTGGAATTTTTCCTTGAGCTCTGCTTCTTTTGTCAGTCCCTGCGCGGTCTTCTCCTTGATGGTGTCTACTACTTGAACTGGCACTTTCTTGCTCAGAAATCCTTCACATTTGGCCTGGGTTTGTGCTATCTGTGTTTTATCTCCTTCTGTCTGTGCGAGTACTTCTACTACCCGTTCTTGTAATGGCTTTATTTGAGCCTGACATTCCTATTTTTGCGTTTGTGCAGTAATAAGTTTTGCCTGCATCTTCTTCATATCTTGTGTCCCTTTGACTCATTATAGGATTGGTATGGTCTTCTACCTCTATTCATTCTGGCTGCTATTACTCTCTTTCTAATTTCCTTTCGCGAATAGACGAGTTTCTCCCATGCTCACGTGTTGTATGGGCTTGTCACGAAGCTTGTCGAGGATGCTTCCTCCATTATGCATTTCATGCATCATAACTATGGGTTCAATGAATCTTTGGTGGTTTCATACTTTCCATTATGTTTTTTTTGCCGTCTCCCGTTGGCATGTTTAATGTGATGTCCCATTGGTCCTTTCTGTGCTTTAATTCTTCTTAGTGTTGTCCTGTCATACTGCTTTTTCCGACTTTCCGTTTCTCGCTTGTTTTCCCTTTGTATGTAACCATTGTTAGTGACTTTTCCAAATTTGTGTTTCAAACGTCATATGGCCTTTCTATCTCTAGCGTGCTGCGTGCTTTTTAATCTTGTTTCCTTTTTGTTCTCTTTTTGATTTTGATTTTGATTTTGATTTTTTTACTGCGCGGTGGGTGGTCAACTGTCCTTGTACAACTTTAGTCGGCTCCCGTTGATCATTCCTCTGAGGTCCGCGCCTGCTAAATCTCTTAACTATACAACTCCTTCGTCTGTGATGGATTTTACCTCGTATGGTCCTAACCAATGCATTCTAATCTTCCCTGGGTGCTGAAACGACTTGTTGTCATAGAGCAGTACTATATCTCCCGCCTTCAACGTTTTCTTCTTGATGTGTCGATCGTGCCAAGCTTTGTCTCTTGATTTCTGCACTTGTTGATGGAATCCTGCCAGGATTCTGTCTTCTTCCATTGAAAATAACTGATTCAGTCTTTCCTGTACTGCGTCTTGTTTTGTTATTTGTGTGATAGTTGCTACGAGTAAGTTGGGTACTAAAAATTCTAATGGCACTACTACTTCTTGTCCATAGACTAGTTTGAATGGTGTGTGCCCTGTCAACTTTTTGCATGTGGTCCTATACGCCCATAATATTGCTGGTACTTTGAGGTCCTAGTCATCTCTATTGACATTACAGATCTTTGTCAATGCGTTCTCTAGAATTTTGTTGAATGCTTCTACTGTGCCAGTTTCCTGTGGATGATACAGTGTGCTCTTCTGGTGATGAAATTCAAACTCTTCAGTCATCGCACGGATGGTGCTGTTTATGAAGTGTGTGCCTTGGTCGCTCATCAAAACTATTGGGCACCCAAATATAGTGATTACTTGTTCAAACAAGAAGTGTGCAACTATCTTTGCGTTGCAATCTTTTACTGGTGCGGCTTCTGCCCATCTTGTTAGGTATTCCGTCGCTGTGATAATGCATCTTGCTCCTGTCCTTTTGGCTGGTGGGTTAATTGGTCCCACAAAGTCTATTGCCCATTTTTCAAATGCCTGTAATATTACTTGTGGTCATAGTGGCATCTCGTCCCTTCTGTTAGGTTTGCCTACCCTTTGATAGACATCGCGTCTCTGATAGTACTCTTTCGAGTCCCTGTGAATCGTTGGCCACCATAGTCCTACGTGTAGTACCTTCTGCGTGGTATCTTTTCCTGCATAATGGCCTCCTACGATTCCCTCATGGGATTCTACTAAAATTCTTGGTCATTCATGTTCTAACACGTACCTTCACAAGATGTTGTCTGCGCCCATCTTGTATAGGCGTCCTGCGATCAGTTGATAGTTGGTTGCACAAACTACCAGATTCTTCTTTTGTGCGGTAGTATATTCTTGTGATGTAGTACCTGTTCTTAAGTACTGGATGATCTCTGTGAAGTATTCATGAGCAATCTGTACTGAGAATAACCGTGCATCCGAAAATTTGTCTTCTAAATTTGTAGGTTCTTCTCCATTTGTGACCTTGGACATGTGGTCAGGTCCTGCATTCAGTTTTCCTGGTTTAACTATTACTTCAAATTTTTTTTCTTGAAATAACAGTAACCATCGTCATTTTCCACAGCGTTTTTCACTTCGCTAAGTGTTCTGCTGGTGCCTCTTGTCCTTCGTATTTTTGCTGTTTGTTGTATTCCTGTTCTGCGCCGAACCTTATGCACAGTACTCGCTTACATTGATACCAGTCTGTGATGGTCTCTTTATGTGCGCCCCACCATCTTACAGGTGTGGCCTTAAGTGCCAAGTCAAGTGCTAACAGTCGCTGGTTTTCTAATACTTCATCTTCATAATGTGTCAAGAATGTTTCCAAATCATTTAGTTCGAGGAAACTGGGTGGTTCTCTGATTTCTATGCCTACCCATCTTATTGCATGGTCTATTCTTTCACATATTCACGTGGATACTTTGTGTAGTCTCTACTGCCAGTTTTCTAACCCAATGTCTGAGTCTGTTGCACCTAAAGTAATGCTCCACCAACTAAGTACCCCATTTGCAGTTGGGTTTACGTAATCCTCATCGCACGTAATTGTTCTGTACAACTAGACGATCTCCTCTAAGTCCAGGGAAGTTGGTTCTACGAACCTCTCTCCTTCCGATGGATCTAGTGGTGCTATGACCCTGTATTCTTCGGATTCAAATGTCATTTTCCTGGTTTTCATATTGATTATGGCCTGGTTGTCAAACGCCCAATCTAGAACAAGCAATGCCGAGTAAGGTGTTGTTATGTCTACTATTTCAATGACTTCAAAATCTGATTTAGTGCGTACTCCATCAAGATCTATTGTCACTCCTTTCAGTCTACCTATTGGTAGGACTCTATGCTGATTTTCTAGTTTTAATTGGACATTTGAGTATCCCAATGTTGGATCTCCCATACATTTCCATGTCTTCTTTGGTAGCACATTCACTTCAGATCCTAGGTCTAGTATAATGTCTCCCATATTGAAATCCACAATGTTAGCATTTAGTCTAAATTCCTTACTTGTTCTTCTTCTTGTGTGTAGGTGATTGACGATTTTTGGTTCTAGTTTTTCTTCTGTCTCATTGCTACATTTCTCTAGTATGTTTTGCAATATTTTCATAGATGAAGGATCACTTAATACTTTCACGCATGATTGCAAAAATCCTTTGATTGTACTTAATTGTCCTAGGGGTTGCATTCCGTTGGTATGATCCAGTGATGACGACATCTGATATTCTGGGGCTTCCTTGAATGGTTATGCAGTTGAAGTCGATGTTGTGTCCTTCTTCTGAAATTCTCGTCTGGCTTCCTTAAAGGTCTTCTTTTCTTTTGGTGTGTCAAACTGCCTTCTTGGTTCAATGTTCTTCTTTACCCATTGGTTCTGTGCTGGTTCCTATCGAACCGCGTCAGTGCCTGTTTTTGTTCCTCCACGAGTGACTATGTTGATGTTTCGTCCATCATCCCTTGCTTTGGCTGAAATACACTGAACATTCTGATTGTTTTGGTTCCTCTTTTCCTAAATATTTACTAGTAGTGTCAGACATTCCTCTGTATCATGGTTCGATGCACGAAAATACATATAAGTTGCTGGTGGAAGTGGACATTCCCGTGCATAATGTCTTGGTTGCTGACAATTGTGACATGTGACTGGTCCTCTACCGTGTCTGAAACCTCCTCTAGATCATCCTCCTCCTTGGTAGCCTGCTCAGTCACCTCTCGGTGCATTATACTGTGGTGCCTGATTATACTACGCAGTATTATACTGGGGCTGTGCCGGGTTGTACTAGGGCTGCACATTATTGTAGGGTTGTTGCACAGTATTGTATTACTGCTGTGCAGTGTTGTATGGAGGTGGGGCTTGATTGAACTGTGGCCCTGCTTGCCCAATCATCATTTCAGCCTGTACCCTGTATGCATATGATGTTCTCTCCTGCATCAACTCCATAGTTCTACAATATTTGTCATCGTGGCCCACTGATTTGCAGAAGGTGCAATATGAATTCTTTGGAACTGTCTGGTATTTCTGCATTATTGTGTAGTGATAAGGTTCGTGACCCAGTTTCTTGCTCACACCATAATCCTCCCCGTGGTAGCGGATTTGGCATACTTTTTCCATATACTGCATGAATGTTGGGCATTCGTTCTTGTGGTGCCCTTCCGTCCTACATGTGGTGCACCAAACGACTTCTCGTTTGTCCTTGTTCTTAGTTTGGTTCATCTGAAATGTTAGATTCTTAAAATCCTCCTTCAATTCCTCAATAGCTGGGTCCATCTGCTGGTACCGGTTCTCTTCCAATTGCAAGGCTTCCTACAGAGCCTCTGCCTGCGTTTGAATATTCTGTTGTCGTAAGGGATATTTTAAGTGTGGGAGTAGTGAGTTGACAAACATGTGCCGATACTGCATCTCGGTCATAAGGTATTTTATTTTTCCCTTCAGTCACTTGAATCTTTGATCAATCTCCCATATAGATTCTCCTGGTTTTTGTCTTATTTCGATCATCTTGTTCATGTACTGATCCTCTGAGCTCAGCTTCTGGAACTCATTAATCAATAACTTCTTAATGTCTGCCAGTGTCCTTGTCATCCCAGGGGCACTGTTTATGTCTAGACTCATGTACCAGTCTAGTTCATGGTCTCTTAGCATAATCACTAGCTGCAAGAGTTTGGTATCTTCATCAGTGATCTGCTTTGCCTCCCAGATCTTTGCACAAATTAATAAATGCTTCTTGGGGTCTTCTACTACTTCTCCTCGAAATTTTGGTAATCTAATAGTGGGATTGTGTCCTGCCATTATGAATACTAAACTACTACCTCCTCCGCACGGTGTAGATACTTGACTAGTGCTGCCTGAACTGACTCCTCCAGTTATTGCTCCTAGTGTAGATGTGCTTCTTGCTGTTGGACTTCCTTCGAACTTCGATTTTCTAAACGGTGGTGTTCTCTTTGGTGTATTAGTTGCACATGGGTTTATGGGTTCCACACTGACATTAATATGGATAGGATGGATGCCTTCTCCTCCTATTCTTGGGCCTCTCGTCTTCCTCTCATATTTTGTGTGCAAGATTTCCTCAATATGCTCCACAGCTCGGAGATCCTCTACCTCTTCCTCATCGCTCGCCAAGCCTTCCCTCACGGCTAGGAATCTCTTCCTGGTATTCACCTTATATTGGTAGGGTACTCTGCTACCTATTGTTCCTGATGATGCCAAGATCCACTTGAGCTCATCGTCATCCATCGTGATTGGGTCCAAGGGTTCCTCCTCCTTATTGCCTTTATCCTTACCTCCTTCCATTTATCCTCTCTCTGTCATTGTTTTCCCCCTTCCCCCATGCACACAGGGAAGTTTAGTTGTCTGATTCCATTGTCATTACACCTTTGTTATGTAGCAGTATCTTAATAGAAGCATACAAGGATTGAATGTACCTTCCTCGAGGTACACGTAGAAATTCTTGCTCTGCTGCGCTGTATGACTTGGCTGTGTCAACTGCAAATTCGGTGATGAAACCCGCTGTTATCACTCCAAGAAACTCCTTAGGGTTGTAGGCTAAGGATGCTTGGTAACTTAAAAATAATGTGTAGATATGATTGGAACAATGGGGTCTTTAATGATCAATGTAATAGACAACTCATCATACTTCTAAAGAAACAATGCTTTCATGAAACAATAATCAGATCAAGTAATTTGAAAGAAGAGGATGAAGAACACTAATCTTGATTGCCAATTACAGTTGGGTGTAGGGCTTAGTACAAGATAGAAAGAAAAACCTTCACTTCAAATCTATGAGCTCAATAAAGAGATAACAATCTTCATAAGCTAAGATAAACTGAAATGAAGTACAGAAATGGAAACATGGATATTTCTGATATTGAAAACGAAAGGAGACTGCAATTTTATTATATCATAAGAGTCTATATAGTAGCACAAAAATGTATCCCAGTTTGAACCCCTAGTGCTCCAAATGTCTTTGGCTTTATAGCCTTACAAGATGAAATCTAGATCCTTGAAAGATGGATCATATTTACTAAAAATAGTCAAATCAAAACAGATACAACAAGTGTAGGATGAGATCCTATAAAAATGGATCTTGAATGGAAAATCAAAACAAAATAGGAAAGGTCCTATTTAATGATCTCTAAAAATAGTAGATTGTTGATGAAGTGCAGTTTTAGCCTCCCAAGGCTGTTTGATTTAGTCCTCCAAAGATAAAATTCGAATTGGGTGATGTGTCATTTGATCCCTATCATTTTGCACTTGAAAATGACCAAATCTAGTCAAAAAATTCCCTTTTGACTTTCATCTCCAAGAATGGCCTTCGGATTTTGATTTGATAATTCATAACGAGCTTATTGAAGAAGATTTCAAACCATTCAAACCCAAAAAATCCCAATCTGGGCAAAAATTCAGCTATTTTGGCCGTGACAGGCTTTCACCAGCTAATTTACCCGAAAATCCTCTCCTTAGCTGGTGAAAGGCGAAGCTTTCACCAGCTAATTAGTTATAATTCTGCCTTCTGCGCTGGTGAAAGCACAGATTTTTTCAAAATCAAATTTCTCAGTCATGGAGAGTCCATTTTGCATGCTTAAATAGTCGATCAACATCTACAAATCCTAATCTTTCTAATGGTTCTTTCAAATATTCATTTGGATCCTGGGAAGCTATTCAAATTTTCCATACAAGATTAGGCATCGTTCTTTTAAAAATGCCAGTGTGTTTTTGATCGCTAACACCCGCCACAATACTGTAAAGCCAAAAGTCTACTGCGCGGGTGAATTTGTTGTTCACTTGATGTAACTGTTCAATCTGTACTGGGGTCCAATCTAGCTGTCGAATCCAGTTCGTCGTGTGGTTATCCTTCAACCTTAGTATCCACTCATGCAGTAGATGCGGAAAATCACAAAAAAAGACTTCGTGTAAATCAGTAAACACATATTTGTCCAGATATCTACGAAGTGTGATTATAGGGTTTCTATTGTCTTGTTGTGCAAAATCTAGCTCTTTGGTTCTCAACCAGCCTTTGATTTCTTCTTTCGTGGGGTTCCAAGGTCTCAACATTCCCTTCTAATGGCTCATTGCTCTTCTTGTTTCGCTCATTCTTTTCTCATTCAATCTATCTCATCTACTCACTCCTCTCTTGTTCCTATTAACACGAAAACAAAACCATTTGTTGGTTATCTACTCTCCTCTACCATATGATTTATTGACCCAGGTTTCATGTCTTTCAGGTTTCCAACAAAGCCTCTAAAACTATCGGCCCTCCTAGTAAACTAGAAGGCAACATAGTACACAGAGTGCACTGCGCAGTCTCATCCGAGATAGCTTTAAATGGGTGGCTGCAAGACTCAGGTGTTTATAGCCTAGGATTGAGTATGAGATAGGGGTTTATTAATCAGATCCATATACTATGAATTGTGATTGCAATATACTATTATTCATAGGTGTGTATTTATCTCTCATGGTTTAATTCCCGAACAACACAATCGTATCTCATAACAATGTATTAACTCATTCATTAAGCATAACAATTAACTGCTGAAAGAAAACAAAGATAGACATGCATTAATCACATTACACAGATGTTACCATGGTTCACCCCCTCATGGGCTACGTCCACAAAGATTTGTCTCTTGGCTCTTTTATTATGGTAGTTCTGCATCTCCAGCGCTGCGCGCTTACAGTTCTCCTCAGAATGGAAATATTTGTATGAGGTGAACTAGATCGCACTAGGCTCCACAACCCACAATCTAATCCTCAGATCTTCCTTCTCTCCTCTATTCTTAGCTCAATCGATTACAAAAATGGTTCATAACAATATTACATAACGCATCAACTCGTACATATTGTGATGGAATATTACAAAAGCCAAACTAATACAAAAAGTGAACCAACCTCTATATGATACCTGCGTATATCTATTTATATATATCGAGCTCTTCAACCATTTACAATGTATTACCAAAATCCTAACCCTACCGACGTTAGTTTTTCCTCCCATGTGCGCGTTCTGTTCTTCCTCCAGCTGTCGCTTTCCTTGTGCATGCTTTCTTCCGTGCACATGTGCTGTGTTACCTTCTAGCTGTTACTTCCGTTTATGCATGCTTTCTTTCCCATGATCATCCTTCTTTCCACTTCGGCCTGGTGCCAACACATACTATCTTGTTGATGACACTGTCTTAAGTATTTGATTTCAAACAATGAACAAGTTAATGCACATAATTGTTTGAACTTTACACAGTAATTGTTTTGGGTCTCACTGGTCATTTGGTTGAGGTGTTTCTTTTTTTTTACAAAATGGTTTATGGATCACTAGATTAATTTTATGAACAATAACCTCTATCATTCCCCACCATTACTTTTATTTTCACTAATTACAACCCCATCGCCTTCCCACATTCATTTTTCACTCCCTGTTCTAAGATTGATTACAATCAAGACAAATTCTGTGTTGAAGCAGTTGGAAGTAGTAGTGTCTTGGTTGATATACAATGTTKTTTTATTTGGTTTGCAGTTGATTGTTGTTGTCTTTGAGTAGTAACCATATTCTGCCCCCCTCCCCCTCATCATATCATGTTTCKCTCAATACAAACCCCTCACTTATCCCAGGACCCTTTATTCACCCCCTGCTCATTGATAAACAATTAAACACTTTGTATGGATTTTATTGCATGAGTCTGATACATTGTTGAGCCAAATATATTTCATAGTTTTAAGAGTTTCCATGTATGGTTATTTAAAAGACTATTTGCTAATCAATCATGCATGCAGGAATGAGTTTTTTCAGCCGAGGTAGCCATGGCCGAGGAAACTGAGGGAGAGGTAACTGGAATAGAGGCCCAAGAAGGCCAAGGTTCTCCATACATTTTTATGATGACTCACAAGAGCTTGTCCAGTTGTTTCAGGCCAAAATTTTCAATTGGATTGGGAAAGGAGTGGTCCAACCTAGGCCTGAAAGGCCTCCTTTCCAAGTCCTGCAAGCCCCTAGTATCCCGGTGCCTCCTCACATCTTGTTGCAACCCGAGGTTCCTGAAAATGATGGATGGCAAGAGATTGTCCACCCGATAGTCTCCCAACATCGTGGCTAGCCTAATTTATCCCTACCTTCTCCTCCACCTATTAACCCCATTGCCTAAGATGCCCCCCACTCACCAGTGCAGTCCTCTCATGCTAGAAAAAGGTTGAAAATTGAGGCCCACCATGCCCTTGACAAAGGAAAAGCCACTGCTGACCCTTCCTCATCCTCCAATGGCTCTAAAAAATTCCTGTCTTCCCAGATGCATTTGAGGGACGATTGTTCTCACGTGATCATCGATATTAGGCATAAAGGCTCACCGTAGCCAAAGGCAAATTCAAGAAAATTGAAGGGTGACAACAACAATCAAGGAAAGATTGCATCACAGAGTGGGAAATATGGATTTTGATATTTTATTTTATCTATTGTTGATGATAGTTGACTTCAAGAATCTTTGGAAAACATGATTTATTTTTGGATATATGAGTAATATTTTTTGAAAATAATTTCAAATATCATGAGATAAATTGTCAAATATGAATATGTTGATGGGAGTCACAAGGAGGTGTGTTTTTCTTAACTAACTAGTTATGTTATGATTTTTATGAGCTAAAGGGAGTCACAAGGGGTCCCACCTACTAGTTATTATTTGTTTATAACCCTTATTATGATTATTACTTTCCCCCCTTAACTAAAAAGTTAGTTGAGTCTTTAGTTGACTTAACTAATGAGGTAGTTCAACTACCTCAACCAATTATGAATTGCTTAAAAGCAAAAGGAAGGGGAGGAACATGTAGAGGATAGATGCATAAACATACTAAGGTTTCCTCTTTGAGTTATGTTGAGATAGTTCAGTTTTCATTCATTCATTTATTCATCACAAGCCTAATTATTTTTATGATAGCAGGGTCTTATTGTAGACAACAAGATTTGGGGGATGGATTACATCATTCAGACACTTGTTTCTTATAGGTGTTGATCTATCTTTGATAGTCTGTGTAGACTTGTGTATTTGTGAATTAGTTTTCATGATTGACAAAGGCTATTGTGCAGAGTTGAGTGGGCAACAATCTATGGCAAGCTGATCGAGATTTTAGAGTTAATTTTTATTTTATTTTCTGTTGGAGGTCCTTTTGTATGTTCCATCAGGGATGTCTAAGTTTGACTTTGGTCCTAAATTTCTTCATGAAATTTGGTAAAAGAATGACTCTTTGGTGAATTGGAATGAAATAAAGGATTGCTTTATGTCTCATCTGTCTTGATTATCATCTTGGTGAATTTACTTCTGTCTTTACATTTATTTCAACAACTGTTATATTCAAAAAATTACATAAAAAGTAAATTTGCAACAAGCTTTTTATTGATAAAATACTAGCCTAAGTACTTGTAATAAATACTTGTGAGTTAGGATGTTATTTTTGTTGGCTATAAACATAGGGTGATATTCCCGTCAATTTTTATTTAGCCAAGAAGAATCTGAAAATGATTGAGTAATATCATTTCATATCTTTTCCTCAACATGTCCTTGGTATATCAGTAATGAAATCCATGGAGATAGTCTCCCATTTCCATTCTGGAATTGGTAAAGGTTGCAATAAACCTGTAGGATGATTGTGTTCAAATTTTACCTACTGACACTCCAGACACTTAGAAATGTACTTTGAAATATATTTCTTAATCCTCGACCAATAATACAATTGTCTTACTGCTATTAGCATTTTTTGGTAACCAAGATGACCTACATAGGGTCTCCTATGGAACTCATCCATGATCATCTGCCTCAGATCTATTGAACTAGGCACATACAACTGCTACGAGGAAAATCTCTCCATGGCATGGGGTAAACCACAACAGAAGGAATGCCATGCATAAATAAAATCTAATCCAAAGTATGCTATATAAAATAAATGCTAACAAGACAAGGCCACGAGCCTACCTTGTCTGGACGTTTGATGAAGACCACTGTTGAGCATGCAACTCAAATCTTTATACCTACAACTTGTCCTCAACAACCAATATACACAAGCATATGGTGATAATATATAATGTTAGAATATATATTAGCATAATACATTAACATACATGAAAAATACGCCCATGGAATAATAATTCAAATACTTTCAAGATATCAATTGGACGAGAAACAAGTTTTTCTATTAAAATAATCAGTATAAGTATATAAGTGACAAACTTTTGTAAGGACACATATTGGAACTGAGAAACTAATTCCCTCCAGCTAGGCTTCCACCACTTCAATCCTCCACCAAAGGCAAGATCATACAAATGATCCAATAAGGTTCTCCATCACAAAGAAGGAAGATCTTAGCGGCTGAATAAAGTGTTCACACTTTCAAGGACAAAGGGATGTAGACTCAATATGAAGTGAAATTTCTCCAGAGTGTATTTTCTCTCAAAGTTGAATTGTTGAATCTCACTCAAGGCTTGGATATGGCTCAATTTATAGCCTTCAAATGGAAATGAAGGGCTGAGTAAGAGCATTTCCAATATATGGAAGGTCAAGGATCATGGATCTCGGGACATGGCATGGAAACCCGACAAATTTTTTATTTTTGAGCACCAAACCCGATGTACACGGGCTGTAGTGGAGAAACCTACGTATATGATTTTTGTTTAACTGATAGCGTGTGTATATGTGGAAAACTGTTCTTTTTTGGCTCTAGAAGGTACAAAAGGGGACTTCAAGTTTGGGGAAATGGAAAATCCATTCAAGTAAGTGGCATGAGGTGAGGAATTGTTTATTGTAATAGATGCCCCCTAATGTGTGAGGTCAGAGAAGTATTTGCGATGGTCGGAATACATTATAATTCCCAGAAATGGAGTAATGGAGACTCAACTGGAAGTGCTAGTTAGCCATGAGAATATTACAATCCATAATGAATTTGTACACATGGCTGCCAATCTGAATTATAGTGCAGATCCATGTGGAAATATATCAAATAGTTGTTCATGGCCATGAATAGGAAATACAAAGTGGAAATATGCCATAGTCTATCATAGTCATGAACAAGGCATAGTGGAATCCAATATCAAAATCAATATGAAGATATCTATATACAATGGAGTACAATATTATCTTCAATGATCGCTGAAGTCATATAGGTACCGGTCTAATGAAATACATCAACATATTAGGAATGTTTCTACTGTAAGATGAAGATCTTCTACACTATCCGCCGAAGGTGAAAGTCTACATCATGTGAATAGAGAAGTTGAGGTCAAACACAATGAGACTTCATTTGATTATCGGTCATTAAGGTATACCATTAACAAACGAGAGACAACCTACTGATAATAAAATTAGGTATCAAGGCACTGAGTACATTCTACAAGTGTGAATAAGGGTGTTGAGGTCGAACACTTGAAGAATCCATTAATCATGAGACATTGATGTATTCCCAACTGTTGATGGTGGGAGAACCTGCCACTGATGAATGCAAGACTCTAGGTACTCATAAGACTATAGGTCTCATTTCCAGAATAAATGAGCCAAATTTGATGGAAGGAGACCCACTGAAAGGAGAGAATTAGGTCATCTCTCATCAATCAACACAAGGTACAAAGAAATAGCTTTATGATTAAGAGGAACTTAGATGAATAAGATGTCCATGAACCAACAACACTGTGCATCTCCCACATGCACCAAATGAAAGTAGTGCACGAAAGAGATCTTCTGAATAGAAACCAATAAGAAAAATTGTCCACAAAGGCGAGGAAACCACCAATAAGGCTAATGGCATCCAATACACTACAAAAATCACAATGTGTGAATAGATTTATTTCCATCGAACACAAGGGAAACCCCCTAATCAATGACCAATAAGGAGATGTCAACTACTGGGTTCAAGGTTACCTACCCATAATTAAAGTAGGACCAGGGTGCATGGTAGGACTACAAATTCATGTGACTCTGAGATACACTGAGGGTATGGCTGACATGCAAAGTCAAGAGTTCTGAGAAATGGCTGACACAAGCTTATAAAATTCCATAGAACAAGAGCATGAGACATATGGATAACTCAGGAAAAATAGACTTGATGATAAAACTCCGTGATGCAAGAGGCATCAATAAACTCTCCATAGGGATTGGAAGAATAACCAGTCAGAGGAGTAAAATCTAAGTAACGAGATAAACTTCCTAAGGTCATGCTAAACCCAAACTTTGGATGAGAGTGGACTCAAAAGTTTGTGCTCTGTTCAAAGGAGACACGACTGCTACCGATATGAGATAATATTCTTTTCCCGCCCGTCTTTTTTTGTTTTTTCATAGGCAAAAAAATGCTATGATACATGAGAGGAAATGAGTGTCACGAGTAAGCAACTAGCTCCAAACAGTGGAACATACCTATGCTCAATTCAAGGAAGAGCATGTAGGGTATGGACACTCGGGGGGATGTTTCCTCTTAAGGTAGAGAGTGTCAAGCTGCAAATGATATATAAAAGGATCTGCTTGGCTAGTGATGAAAATTGTTGAGGTAAGAGGATTATAACAAGAAAGCGAGAATCAACAATAGGTTCAATACGGTAAGAATGATGATGGAATGCAATTACAACTTAACTCCGAAGAATGTCCCTTTTCATATATTTAGTCCCCTAGGCTCGAAAAAGTATAAAATAATACCCAGGAGAATTCTTCTAGCCAATGGTGAATAGAGTATTATTTTTTTGTAAGTAGTCTACTTGGTTAGAAAAATGGTTAAACTTACACCAAATAAACGTCCTTTCAAAGCTATTTAATGAGTGTGAAAAAGACAAGTTCACTTGATAATATTTTCAATTTTTAGAGAGTCAGAATAGAGCTTAACCAAGACTCGGGGGGAGTCCCATAGGTAACAGTCAGAAAGATTGTGAGTAATATTATGGGGTTTGAATGCAAGGTCATATCATAACTATAAGGAACTCCCAGTCCTATGGAATAATTTCTGCATGGGCACCAAATAGCACAAAGGTTCTAACTAGGGCACCCATGTTTGACAAGCCTCTACCACTTAATAACACCACTTCTAGTAGCAGTAGGAAGGTTCTGTGTTTCTAATAAATGGGTTTGTACCTAGGGTGTAAGGATCACTATCGTAGGATGATGCAATAGTGAAAAATGGAGTGACAACCTATCCTATATTCCGGTGAAAGAATATGCCTACTGAAGGCATGAATGAGTGGTATGATGCTATAAACCGCAAAAAATACCGGACAAAACCACCAAAAACCAATTCTTTCCATTGCACTATTATTCCATAAGGTAAAAAATTAGCACAAACTATATGAAGTGGGTAAAAAATTTCTACTAATACTAAAAATAGACCATTTTACCATACCATTTGAGTTTTTTCACCCACATAGTGCATTTTAGGCCGTTTTACCCATGATCCTCAAGCGTCAATTATAGGAGATATGATCAATGGAATCAATAACCGTCTAGACCAAGTAAGTGCCCATCCCCTCTACTTCAATTTTAATGGTTTAAATTTCAAATTTAAGCCCCATTTTTGAGTATTAGAGTGCGTAATATGGAAATTATGGCATACGTAGGTGACAGTTCATCGGGTCACGTATATGACCCCATATACGTGGGAAAAGTGAAGCCTTCCCACATATATGAAGCCCTATATACGGCTGTTACTAAGTTAGCATGTGTATAAGTCCATGGACACATTTTTGAATTCTTTTAACTAAAAACAATGGCTTCTCCTTTGTAGGATGGTGATTGAATGGAGGGAGAGGAAGCATGAAGAGATAGGTGCAACAGTGGGAAGGGATGGAAGGGCCCGGAAATCTTTAAAAATATGTTGCCTTTATAAATTTTGGGCTCTCAAGGGAATGAGGGCTCAAGTGTGGTTACTCTAGTTGCTAGTAAACTACTGGGATTCAGAGACAAAGTCCTTCAACCTCGATGGGAAACCATTGAGGATTGAAGTGGACGATATATACTTCATCACAGGATTGTATCGCTGAGGTGAGTTAGTGAATCTCAAGGCCCAAGGGACTCGGGGTGGTATGACTATGGAGGAGTTTCCATCCACTATTTTGTAGACACAAATAAAGTAGGGAGCCAACTCCCAATCAGGGCGATTGAGAACCCATGTTTAAAGATCATCATGCTTGTACTTACATGGATTTCAGGGTTGACCTCATTTCACTAGGAATCAAGGCCACTCAAGTTTTATGTGGTGGATTGTTTAAGACCCATTGTTTATGACTGGTGTACCTCACCACTAGATAACATGAAGATCCAACTGACGGATTGTAAACAAGGGAAAATGAGAAACTTCAGATTTGCATCCATTCTTTGTAGTTTTTTCTTTGAGAGGGTTCGAGGCTTGAGCCCTAGAGTAGATATTATTCCACATGGACATCATGATACAACCATGTCACGATGGACCA
>SNQJ01S0041818.1:49999-86413 GCA_010110895.2 Picea sitchensis
GAGACAAAGTCCTTCAACCTCGATGGGAAACCATTGAGGATTGAAGTGGACGATATATACTTCATCACAGGATTGTATCGCTGAGGTGAGTTAGTGAATCTCAAGGCCCAAGGGACTCGGGGTGGTATGACTATGGAGGAGTTGCCATCCACTATTTTGTAGACACAAATAAAGTAGGGAGCCAACTCCCAATCAGGGCGATTGAGAACCCATGTTTAAAGATCATCATGCTTGTACTTACATGGATTTCAGGGTTGACCTTGTTTCACTAGGAATCAAGGCCACTCAAGTTTTATGTGGTGGATTGTTTAAGACCCATTGTTTATGACTGGTGTACCTCACCACTAGATAACATGAAGATCCAACTGAGGGATTGTAAACAAGGGAAAATGAGAAACTTCAGATTTGCATCCATTCTTTGTAGTTTTTTCTTTGAGAGGGTTCGAGGCTTGAGCCCTAGAGTAGATATTATTCCACATGGACATCATGATACAACCATGTCACGATGGACCAACATGATGAGGTGGCTAGGAGGTGGTAGGGTTCCAACCCCTTACAATGATGAGTTATTTTTCTGGTGGCGCCGATAGGTCATAGCCATTGACGACTACCCTTATGGAGGGATTGACTACAGAGGGGATCTGGACATACCTTTTCCACCAGGTTCCACCTACGGTGATATTGGTAAGACTTTTTTTTTAATATATTTAACTTTTTTTTGTGTGTTTTCAATAAAAATAAAAACCACAAATATTTTTGTATGGTATCAACTATTAACAATTTCTTTGTTATGCATATGTAGGTCCACGATGGCTAGAGGTATTACCACAACATCGACGAAGGATTTGAGGAGATGAGCATGCGGGAGGAGATGTAGAGAGAGTGCTACATAATGTGCAGGGGAACTTGTCTCAATTGACACACATGATTCCTATGGTTCAAGTGGAGGATCTGCTAGAGGCGATGCAACGATAGGTGGTGGGTGTACCCCGTGCATGGGTGCGACTCTTCTGGTGTCTCACAAACATCGTAGTGTGCTATCATGATACACATATGGTGCCATAGGTGTATATTCCATGGTCATATTATATACTGGCCATATATATATTTTGAGGGTGTGAGCCCTATTTTTTACTATGACACCATATTTTTTGAAAGGATGAAATATATATAAAAAAAATTGGTCTTCGGCTTTACTTATATATGTTACAATGTGTACATGCATGAATGTGTTTTCTTTTCTTATTTATGTGGCAAATGCCAATCTAAAATATAATTAGCATATGCATCAGATACATGATTATAACTTCTAGGTATGTGATTATAAGTAAGAAAATCAAAGTATCGTTCATAAAGTTGTACCCATAGGAATCGTCGGAGTAGAGTAGAGTCTCGCACATGGTAACTATTGTTTAATGGACATATGACTAACAGGGAGTACAAACGAACCTATAAAGACCGAATACCATGTGAAATAACATCACATAATAGCTCTATAATGACACTATAATCAACCACATTATTCGTTGATGGCTCTAGACAAACGCCACCTAAAGACACCAGTTGGCCCTCGAGTGAGTAAATGACCCGACCAATGGAAGCCATGTTCCACATATGATGGCTGACACCATCCATGAATCCTAAGTAAACTAAATAATTCGTTGAAGTTATGACCCAAGGGGTGGTGTGTACTTCTGTTATTTTATGATATTTTTAGTATTTCGATCATAACAGTTGACATCTGCCAACCAAGGGAAAAATTGATAAGAAAGCAGATGACACAAAGGAAAATATGTATATACACTAAGATACACTAGTATACAAAAGGTCATGCCCAAGATTTGGGGGATTAAGAGTAATACCTTTTAAGGTAGAGCCCATTTCTGGGCTCATCCAACATATTCCCTTCACAATCCTCCAATTCATAGGCTCCTTTATCTAAGAGACGTCACATGATATAAGGACCATGCCACATGGGGTTGAACTTGCCTACCCCCAATGGTTCTTTATCTTGGTCATACAGGAGAACCAAGTCACCCTCAACGTATTTCTAAGGACATAAAAAACTATCATATTGAACCTTAACATGCCGTTTATTCTCTTTGATAACCATAGAGGCATCTCAATGCTTCTCAACAAGACACTCTAGGTGTACAAACCGTTATTCCAGATCGAATGTATCAAGTATGAGTTCAAATTCCAACTTGAGGGAAGGGATTTCACATTCAATCGGAAGAAGCGACTCCAAGCCATGTATTAACTGAAAATGAGAGAAACATGTGGAAGTATTTACCAAGGCTTGAAATGCCCAAAGTGCAGGGTAAAGCATCAGATACCAGTCAGATTTACTTTGGCTGACAGTTTTTTTCAAGATGGTCTTGTGAGATTTATTCATCGCCTTTACTTGTCCATTTTCCTAGGGATAGTAAGGGGAAGAATGACCGTGCTTAAACCCCAATTTTGATGCTAACTCTTTCATCATTTCATTTTGAAAGTGACTGCCATGATCAATGACAATCTCTCTTGGCATTCCGAACCGAGCTATAATTTGGTTGAATACTAAGAATGTGTTGATTAATTGGGTTGGTTGTCATTGATGTTAACCCTTGAAGAAAGTCCGGTAGCACAAAGGTTTAGGTAATGCACCCAAGTTTGTTTGATGGATAATGGTATGAGTTTTGATATATTTGCAAGTAAGACTATTCTAGATGGATAGTGCATGTTATGCAATTTCCGATGGTATGTGGAACGCCACATAACTCCTCAAATTTAGAGATTTATGGCCATGTGAAGTTGGAGAACACTCATGAGTCATCTAGAAGCCCCCAAAAGTCAAAGTGTTTGCAAAAGAAATTATTTAAATAATAAATTTAATGGAGAACTCCCTAAAATAAGGAAAGTGGGATGCTACATGAAAGTATAAATAAGAGGCAAGTCTCTCTCATTTAATTACACTTGAACACATTGAATATAATTTGTTGTGTAAGGCTTATTGCAAGTACTCATTGATACATATGAAGTTGCGAAATTCTGAGGTAGTATGAAGGGTTGATGGTGAAAGTTTCAGAATTACAGTGAATACAAAAACCCTAATTTCTGAGGCGTATGCGGGCTGCCAATGTATTAGGGTGCATACATACGCATGATGACAGTGTATTAGGGTGTGTACGTACATGGGATGACAATGTATTAGAGTGCGTACATGTTGGTAAAGCCATGGAAACTTGAAAATATGAATATGCAGAGGTTCTAGATTCTGAGATCAAGCTCTGAGGAAGGTCTACATTGATCATATACATCAGTTCTATCCATTGGTTCAAAAGAGAGAGATATGTATGAGGATACATGCATATGGTATATATACAGTCTGGATACAGTGACAGGTTACAGATCTATGTGAAAGAAGTCACATAGAGTTAGAAGTTTTCAGAAGAAAGAAAACCCTAGTTTTCCGAAGGCATACGTAGGTTGCATAACAGTTTGGTCCCATACATACACATGCTGCATAACATATGGGGCACATACATACGTGTGCTGCAACACTACAGGTCGTGTACCTGTTTTATTTTGTTGATACATGTTCCATTCAGGTACAAATTGATTACATGGTAGTTGTACAGGTTGGTTGCAGGTCAATGGTATAGATTGATATAGTTGTACAATGGTATATCTCACAGTGATAGTGTGATAGTGGTTCCATCATTCTACTTATACGTCAGGGCGATTGGACAGGGCAAGGATAGGTGGTTGTATTTAGAGAAATTAGGGGGTTTTAGCCTTCTTCTGGTTGTATCCAGAGAATTGGGGAGTTGGAGCTTCCCTTAGGTTGTATCTTGAGAAACTAGGGGGTTGGAGCCTCCTTCCAGTTGCAACTATAAAACAAAGGAAGTTGGTGCTTCCAATGAATGTAATTATTCAAGACATATAAGAAAAACAATTTCGTGGTTTTCTCTCGCTTTGGGTTTCAACGTAAAAACATTGGTGTATTGTGTATGTGTATGATTGTTCATTTGTTCATTGTTTATTTACACTGCAAATATTGTATGATAATGCAACATTGATTAAAAATTATTAAATTTCTCTATTACTGATTCACCCCCCCTCTCAGTAATCCAACAATTGGAATCAGAGAAGGTTCCTTCATAAATTAGTTTAACCAATGAAAGGTAGATCATGGAGAGAAACAACATGTATAAAAATGGAATACCATAGTTTGTTGGACAAACGTATGCATTTTGGAGCATAAGGATGAAAACATATATACAGGCTCAAGGATTTGAATTTTGGCAATCAATTGTAGATGGATACACAACACCAACAGTTTCGCTGACAAATGACAAAGCAATGAAACTCGGTTAGAATAATTCCAAAGACACAAATGCACTTCTGAATGGTCTTGGAGAATCGGTATTCACCAAAGTTGCACATTGTAAATCCGCTAAATATATTGGGGACAAGCTTCGAAATATTTATGAAGGAGATTCAAAATTCAAAGCAGCAAAGCTTCAAACTTACAAAGGTCAGTTCGAACAACTTAAGATGAAGGAAGATGAGAATATTGCAACTTACTTTTTATGATTTGATGAAATAGTAAATGCAATCATGGGATTGGGAGAAGAAATCAAAGAATCTATAATTGTTCAAAAGGTACTAAGATCTCTTCCTATGAGATTTGACCCTAAGATATCAACACTAGAAGAAAGAGTAGATCTAAACTCAATAAGCATGGATGAACTACATGGAATCTTCACATCATATGAAATGAGAACTGAACAAGAAAATCCAGACATAAAAGAAGCAGATTTCAAAGCATCCAAAAGGTCAAAGCAAAAGGGAAAGCAAAAAGAAAAAGAACATAGCAACAATAGTGACGTCTCGAAAGATGATGAAAAAGTGGCCAACTTTTTCAGAAGATTGAACAAAGGAACCAACGAATGGTATATAGGTAAGCTTCCTTTGATTTGTTTTAGTTGTGATGGTATTGGTCATTTTGCTAACAAATGTCCTCATAAGAAAAAGATAAATGATGAAGGTTACTCATATAGAAAAAAAAACATATAAAGGCAAAAGAACCACAAAGAAAGTTTTCGAGAAAATCTTATGCACCAAAGAAGACATCTCATCATCAGATGAAGATGAAGTCAGTGGTAGTGAGACACAAAGAGTTCTATTTATGGAAGTAGAAGACTCTGATAAAGAAGACTTCGAAGAATAATATGAAGAGGCCGAAGAAGAATATGAAGAGGCTGAAGAAGAAAATGAAGAGGTTGAAGAAGAATATGAAATGGCAGAAGTTGACTACCGAGAAGAATTGTTGTGTTCCATAGAAGTTATTAGAAGAGAAAAGAAAAAAAACAAGAAACTACAAGAAAAACTAGACAAGAAAGAAGACACTCAAGAACTAGAACAAATGATCACAAATTTGAACGTTCAAATAGAAGAAGATAAAAGAATTGAAGAAGCACTCAAAGAACAACTAGAAGAAAAGACAGGATCATTGGAAATTTAGAAGAAGAGATTGTCACATTAAGAAATGATCTTCAAAAGAAAAATATAAAGAACAACTCAAAAGTTTTGGATGACATTATCAACATTCAAAAACCTCATCATGACAAGTTTGGACTTGGATACAATCAGACAAAAAAAGAATCAATCTCCAAAACAATAGAGAAAGAAACATATCCACAAATCTATGTAGAAACAATCAAAGGGGATAGGAAGATCTACAAGGAATATTACAGGGACACTCCTCCACCGAGAAGATTTAGATTTCATAATCAACAACTGACATATATGCCTCAGGAAGAAGAAGGATTCATAAGAGTACCTTCTTTCAGAAGATCTTCAACTCCCAGGTATCAAACTATCTTTTTTGGTTTATGTTATGGATGTAATAATTTTGGACATAAAGCTGTGAATTGCAGAGCTAACAATAGGAACATAAACAATTTTGAAAGTCATACACAAAAGGGTTATCCAAGAAGGCCTAGTGAAACACAGAGAAGAAGTTACAATAGGTTTGAATCTTTGAGCACTAAAGTGGAATGATACAAATGTGACAACTTTGGACACATGGCCAAAGATTGCATAATGACAGTCCCTCCTAGAGAACCAAAACATAATAACAATAGTCACAAACAGGAACCTCAGAAAAGGACATGGATAAGAAAGCATAATCAATATAGCAATGAAGAATGCACACTCTCTCTACAAGATAAGTAGAAGAAACATGGTTGGTATGTTGACAATGGCTATTCAAAACAAATGACAAGTGATAGAGACAAGTTTATTACATTAAGAAAGGAAGGAGATGGATCAGTCTCCTTCGAAAATGATGATTCAACTAAAATCATTGGAAAAGGAACAGTAAGAATTGGGAGCAAGAATACCAAGGCAGAAAAAGTTCTACTAGTAGAATATATGAAACATAATCGTTTAAGTGTGAGTCAAATGTGTGACCACGGTCATAAAGTTACTTTCAATTCACAAAAGTGAGAGATAAGAAAAGAAGGTTCAGGAAAATTGATTGCAACAGCTGCGAGAACTTCAAGCAACATATATGTATTAAGTGAAATTGGAAATGAAAAGTGTTGCCTAGGAAAGGAAGATGAAAATTGGCTATGGCATAGAAGAATGGGTCACATACATTTTGATAACCTTGTCAAAGTCAGCAAAAAGGAAGCAGTTAGAGAAATGCCCTAGATCATGAAACCAACCAACACTTTATGCAAGCGTTGTCAACAAGGAAGGCAAACAAAGACCATGTTCAAATCAAAGGAATATTCAACGACAAGACCACTGGAAATTATGCATACTGATCTAGTTGGAACACCTACAAAAAAGGGTTTAAAAGGTGAGAAATACTTTATGTTATTAGTTGATGATTATACAAGAATGACTGCAGTTGTTTTTCTCAAGAATAAGTTAGAAGATTTTGAAAACTTCAAGGTCTACAAGGAAATGGTTGAAAATGAAATGTATTCAAAAATCAATTGCTTGAGATCTGATAATGGAGGAGAGTCCAATTCAAAGGAATTTATGGACTACTGTAGCATGCATGGAATAAAAAGGAAATTCGCCATTGCTAGGATACCTCAACAAAATGGATTTGTTGAAAGAAAGAACAAGACAGTACATGAAAAGGATCGAACAATGCTAATGGATTTGAAATTGACATATATCTTTTGGACACAGGTAGTGAATACAATAGTTCACATTCAAAACAAAGTAATGCTCAGAAAAACCACTGACAAAACTCCGTACGAGCTATGGAAATTAAGACCAACAAATGTAAAGCACTTCAGAGTTTTTGGAAGAAAATGCTACATCAAAAGAGAAGATGGCATAATGAGAAAGTTTTACTCTCATGTGGACAAAGGAGTACTTGTTGGTTAATCAAGTACAAGGAAAGCATACAAGTGTTACAACCTGATATTGAACAAAGTTGTGGAAAACATCAACGTAACAATTGATGAAACATGTAGACAAGAATTAAAGGAAGATGAAAATGAATAAATGGAACAACTTTACGAGGAAGAAGCAAAAGATGAAGAATAAGTAGAAGGGGAAGATGAATAGGATCAGATAGAAGTAGAAGAGCAAGTTTAGCAAGTGCCTCCAAAGACACGTAACAAATGGGTACAAAAGAATCATCCTTCAGATCATTTTATCGGAAACAAAGATGCATGAGTTGAGACTAGAAGAAGAATCTGTTCACCAGAACAAACACACCTAACACTCTCATCTACGATTGAACCAAATTTTTTTGAAGAGGCCAACAAGGATGAATTTTGGAATAAGGCCATGGATGAAGAATTGGATCAAATAGAGAAGAATGACATTTGGGAACTAGTTCCAATACCAAAGAATAAGAATGTGATTGGCACAAAGTGGGCATTCAAAAATAAATTGAATGAATATGGAAAGGTTACAAGGAACAAATCTAGATTGGTATGTAAAGGATACACACAGGTTGAGGAATCGACTTTGAAGAGACATTTACTCCAGTTGCCAGAATGGAAGCAATCCGATTGCTCCTAGCTTATGCATGCTCCAAGAATATTAAAGTGTATCAGATAGACATGAAATCAACTTTTCTGAATGGGGAACTTGAAGAAGAAGTCTACATTGAACAACCAGAAGGATTTTAGTTGTCAGAGAATATAGATTATGTGTGTAAATTGAAGAAGGCCTTGTATGGTCTAAAACAGGCTCCTAGAGCATGGTACTCTAGACTGGATAAATATTTACAGTAGGTAGGGTTCAGAAAAGGAAGTGCAGACAACAACCTCTACATCAAGGTAACTCAAGATAGTATTTTATTAATTGAAGTTTATGTTGATGATATTATTTTTGGAAGTAATGATGACAAGTTAAGCCCAAAATTTGCAAAGGATATGCATAATGAATTTGAAATGTCATTACTTGGAGAACTATCCTTCTTTCCGGGTCTTCAGATACATCAAAGCAACCAAGGAATTTTTATTTCTCAAACTAAGTATATCAGAGAAATGCTAAAGAGGTTTAGAATGGAAGATTACAAACCAATTACCAATCCTATGAAAACCAGTTGAAAGCTGAGCAAATATGATGATTCAAAGTCTACAGACCAGAGGAAATACAAGTCAATGATTGGTAGTTTACTGTATGTGACAACATCTAGACCAGATGTAATGTAGGCAGTTGGACATGTGGCACGATTTCAAGCAGCACCAAAGGAATCACATGTATTAGCAGTGAAGAGGATTTTCAGATATCTCAAAGGAACAAAAGAGTTTGGATTATGGTATCCAAAAGGAAAGGATCTATCACCTATTGCCTACACAGATGCAGATTTGGCATGTTGGATTGATGACCGACGAAGCACCAGTAGAGCAACGTTCTACTTGGGTGAGTGTTTAATATCATGGTTAAGCAAGAAAAAATCATTTGCATCCTTATCTACAACTGAGGTATAGTATATTGCAGAAGCAACATGTTGTACATAGGTTATATGGATGAAATAAACTCTGATAGATATACAGGTTGAGTATGATGATCCCATTCCAATATATTGTGATAATACAACTGCCATCAGTATCTCAAAGAACCCAGTGATGCACTCCAAGATGAAACACATTCCAATAAAATATCACTTTCTACAGGAACAGGTTGCAGAGAAGAAGATAAGAGTTGAGTATGTGGGCACAAAATAACAAGTGGTAGACATATTTACAAAACCACTTCTAAGGGAAGCCTTTGAGTATCTTCGCTAGAGACTCAGAGTAATTTATACTCCAAAATTAATGCTTTTGAATGCTTATCTTATATGTCTTAGATCTACATGAGGAAGCACCATAAAGAGGACAGTTCAGGTCAGGAGATCAGTTTCAGAAAGATTTCAGTCAGGGGGAGTATCCCCAAGAATATTTCAATTAGGGGGATAAACCTCAGATGGAAAGATACCTTTTCCATTGATGACAAAGGGGGAGAGATTTATCAGATGCAAATCATAGAGGCATGGTTCCAGGGGGAGCGATGGTCACAGGGGGAGCATGGGTGATATGACTTCAGTATTGCATCAGAGTGTTTCCATCAATGCCAAAGGGGGATATTATTGATTAATTGTGTTGGTTGTCATTGATGTCAACCCTTGAAGAAAGTTCGGTAGTGAATTCCGGTAGCACAAAGGTTTGGGTAATGGACCCAATTTTGTTTGATAGATAATGGTATGAGTTTTGATATATTTGTAGGTAATACTATTCTAGATGGATAGTACATGTCATGCCATTTCCGGTGGTATGTGGAACGTCACATAACTCTTCATGGTTAGAGAGTTATGGACATGTGAAGTTGGAGAACCCTCATGAGTCATCTAGAAGCCCCAAAAAGTCAAAGTGTTTGCAAAATAAATTATTTAAATAATAAAGTTAATGGAGAACTCCCTAAAAAAAGGAAAGTGTGATGCTACATGAAATTATAAATAAGAGGCAAGGCTCTCTCATTTAATTACACTTGAACACATTGAATATCGTTTGTTGTGCAAGGATTATTGCAAGTACTCATTGATACATCTGAAGTTGCGAAAGTCTGAGGTAGTAAGAAGGGTTGATGGCGAAAGTTTCAGAATTACAATGAATACAAAACCCGTAATTTCTAAGGTGTACCCGAGCTTACAGTGTATTAGGGTGCATACATGTTGTTAAAGCCATGGAAACTTGAAAATATGAAGATGCAGAGGTTCTAGATTTTGAGATCAAGCTCCCAGGAAGGTCTACAGTGCTCATATACATCAGTTCTATCCATTGGTTTAAAAGAGAGAGATATGTATGAGGATGCATGCACATGGTACATATACAGTCTGGGTATAGTGAAAGGCTACAAATCTATGTGAAAGAATTTACACAGGGTCAAAAGTTTTCAGAAGAAAGAAAAACCTAGTTTTTAGAAGGCATACACAAGTTGCGTAACAATTTGGTCACATACATACGTAGGCTGCATAACATATAGGGCGCATACATACACGTGCTGCAACACTACATGTCACATACCTATTGTATTTTGTTGATACATGTTCAGTTATGCTACATATTGATTACAAGGCAGTTTTACAGGTTGGCTGCAGGTCAATGGTACAAATTGATACAATTGTACAATGGTATATCTCACAGTGATAGTGTGACAGTGGTTCCATCATTCTACTTATATGTTAGGGTGGTTGGACGAGGCAAGGATAGGTGGTTGTAGCCACCTTTCGGTTGTATTTGGAGAACTTAGGGGGTTGTAGCCTCATTCTGGTTGTAGCCAGAGAATTGGGGAGTTGGAGCTTCCCTTAGGTTGTAGCATGAGAAATTAGGGGGTTGGAGCTTCCTTCTAGTTGTAGCTAGAAAACAAAGGAAGTTGGTGCTTCCAATAAATGTAATTCTTCAAGACATATAAGAAAAAAATTTTCGTGGTTTTCTCCGACTTTGGGTTTCCATGTAAAAACACTGGTGTACTGTGTATGTGTATGATTGTTCATTTGTTCATTGTTTATTTACACTGCAAATATTGGATGATAATACTACATTGATTAAAAAATATTAAATTTCTCTATTACTGATTCACCCTCCCTCTTAGTAATCCAACACAATGTTGTAGTCTTACCATCATATTTAATGGTAGGCATGGCCTCTACCCATTTAGTGAAGTAATCCATGAACACAATGATATGTTGATGCCCCCCTATTGAAGTTGGGTTACAATCCATAAAATCTACCCCCCACTTGGTGAAGCGACTGATGGTGATGACTGGGTGAAGAGGGGCTGGGTGCAAGCGCATTTTCCAAGCGAACACCTGGTAAGGGTGACACTTCTTGACCACTTCAACACAATATTTAAAAATTGATGACCAAAAATAATTGGCTCGCAATATTTTTTGGGCTATCGCAAGCCCAGATAAATGACCACCACAAGCCCCACTGTGACAGTCATTGAGAACAGACTCAACTTCCTCGTGAGTCAAGCAACGACATAAAATATTATCTAATCCTCGATGATACAAAGTGTCACCGATGATAAGGTATGTTTTAGCCAGATGGTGTATACGTCATTTTTTATGACCCAAGGGGGGCATATATATGGATAAATGTATACGATATGACCCCAAGGGGGGGCATATATGGGCCTAAATGTACATGTAATGTGTAAATACATATGTAATAGGGTCGGCTTAGTGATAAAGGGGCATCATGTGCAAGTATGAATATATATATATATATATATATATATAAGAGATCATGTATTCATTATTGACAGGGGAATGGTGAAGTAAGAAAGGTATTTGGTTATTTGGAGGCAGTTCCCCTATTCTTTAAGGAGTTATTGTGTAACTTACCTATATTGGAGCTGTGATCCACATTGGCATTCTGTACATGGTGTGTACTTATGTTATTTTATGATATTTTGAGTATTTGGATCATAACATTTGGTATCAGATCTCAAGGTCTTGGGGTTTCACTGCTGCATTTGAGACACCTTGGAATTTTCACTATAAATTGTTTTCTACAACGTTTCAGAAGGAATCCCTTGGAAGATATTTAGTATATGGATCAAGGTACATGTGATTCAAGTTTCAACTACTGAGACCTTATAATTTTAGAGATATAGCTTATGTAAGATAGGGTTCTGGAATCATCCTGAATTTAGTCATCGCAGAATTGTCGCTATAAATTGTTTTTGTGACGTTTTAGAACATGAAACCCAGAGGATATTCATAGAAGTTATCAATGTAGATATGATAACAATTTCATCTTTTTGTTCATCCTACTTTTGTAGATACACCCTGTGTAAGATAGGGTATCTGACTAGTCATATTAACTAGTCTCAAATACGTGTTCCGGGTAAAATAGCAATATCTTATTTAGTGAGTATCCAAATTAAGTGAGACTAGTTGAATTGGACATTGGAAAATTTGTAGTATTTATGGTGCAAGTTTCAGAATCAAATATCATATATTGTGCTCTTGGCACACTTTACAAGTACACTCTCCTGGAAGGGACAAAAATCAACAAGGTGTGGGGAAGTTACCATAAATTCTACTTGGCAAATCCAATTTTGGTCAAACCCATGGAATTGAAGAGAAGAAATTTAAGAGTACTACAGGTTGTAATTTCATATTGAGAAGGGCCGAAATGACAGAGATACATCATAAGTAAGGTCAGCCAAGAGGACAAAGTTCAAATCAGGCTTTCAAAGGTATTTTCACTTAAAACTATCATAACTTTTGATTGGAATGTTTGATTGAGCTGATTCAAAATCCATTGGAAACATAACACATATAAGAGAATATTGGAACAAGTATTACAACTATTTGAGATCTTTATCCTTAATATATTGAGGTTGTGATTTGAGGGTTGGGATTAGACCTCAATTAATAATCAATGGAAATAGCTAAATTTACAGGAGATGAAGATAAATATGAAATCAATCCTATGGAATGGTTGAGGTTGGTAAAAGAATATAATATGACTCATTCGAAGGAAATAAATTATTTTTTTGATGAAGCTTGGAAGTGGTGGATGAGTGTTGATCAAAATACTAGATGGCACTGCACATGAGAAGAATTTGAAAAATTCTTCTCAGATAAATGGATTAGGGATACAAAAATGGAGGAATTGTATAGAATTCAAGATGAATTAAAAGAAGAAAAGGAATAGATTAAGAATAAGGGTGAGGAGATATCTAATACTTGATCCCTTAATGAATCACTCATTAAGGAGGTTAAGAACTTAAAGCAAGAAAATAATAGTAAATCAAAGTGGGAAAATGATGAGTCAAGGGAATATTTGAAAAAGAAAGATGAAGAGATATGTAGATTATGAAACCATAATAAAAAACTATTGGATGAGGTCAAGAGATTGAAATAAGAAAAGATGAATTGTCAAAATCAAGAAGAAAGAAGGATCTTGGCTGAAGAATCTACCAAAAGACTGGAAGATGAAATTTGCATGAAGGTTGAGGAATCCTTAAATACTGATGAGGTAAAATTAGAAATACAAGCCATAATTGAATAAGGACATCAAAATTTGTTAGATGGGATCACATAACAACTTCAAAAGGAGAAAGAAGACAAGATTCAAGAAGGTCAACAAAAGATACTTGAAGAAGTTGAACTCCATCTAGAGGATGTACATGCCAAATATGATGGTATTATCTCGAAGGCTAGAATAATAAAAGACCAAGCAAATATGGTCGAGGATTCCATTGTCACTGAGAAGAAGATAGATGAAATGCATGTGCAGAGTGATGGAAGACCATCAAATGTGAAATTGTATCGACACCCTTATTACCAAGACACATTTCAAGGAAGAAAAGAAGGACGATGTCAACGTTATGAATGAAGAAGATGGAATACTTGTCAATATTCATGGAACAAGGCATCACCAAACTACTCTTCAACAAGCTATTATCAGAGACCAACAATGACTACAAATTTGAGAAGATTTAATAAAAATACATGGAATCAAAGGAAAGAAAATTATTCAACAACTAGACACCAAGGATTAAGACTGAAAATAATTGATTTTGGATGGATAGATAATCAACAATGGAATGAAGAAAGCAAGAACATAAGAACATCATATTACTTGGTTTCATCACATGTGAAGCCTTTAAATGCAAAGCTTTGAGGACAAATAGTTTTGAAGGAGGGTGCTATGTGATGACCCAAGGGGAGCATATATATGGCTACATGTGTATGATATGACCCCAAGGGGGGGCATATATGGGCCTAAATATACATGTAATGTGTAAATACATATGTAATAGGGTCGGCCTAGTGATAAAGGGGCCTCATGTGCAAGTGTGAATAGATATATATAAGAGATCATGTATTCATTATGGATAGGGGAATGGTGAAGTATGAAAGGCATTTGGTTATTTGGAGGGGGTTACCCTATTATTTAAGGAGTTATTGTGTAACTTATCTATATTGGAGTTGTGCTCCACGTTGACATTCTGTACATGGTGTGTACTTCTGTTATTTTATGATATTTTGAGTATTTGGATCATAACATCTTTGATCATCTCTCGACATATGCTAGGATAGATTCAAGGTTTGAAGATAAATGTGCCTTGAAATTTCTTGAAAAAGACAATAAAAAGTGACTTTGACTAAGAAAATTGATAGTGAATTGTCACAAGCAAAGTTGACAATGTTTAGATAACTTTTAATGTCACCTTTGAAGATATTTTGCTACAGTTAGATGGATTTATCTATATTTTTCAATATAAGAAAGTTTAAATGGTCAAAAGTGCAAAAAAACTACACACAAAACTAGCACTTACCTAGTAGATTCACTAGCAATTATCACGATTAAATTTTGATTGGTTCTAGTGTGAGTTATGTAGGTAAATGTGCCAAGTCAATGTATGTTTATATGGCTGTAGCCATGTTTTTCTACAACAACAAATTATCTTAGGAGTTAGTCTAATTTAGGGTTATAAAAAGTTAGTAAAGAGTTCAAGGATAAGAGTATAAGTGTTTGTTTGATCAATCACCACTTGTAGTAGGTAGTCTAGTGCCTTTCTAGGGTAAATGGAGTCACTAATGGAAGCAATAAATATTAATGGAAATATATCAATGATAATGATATATTGAAGAGTGGATAGGATAAGAGAGGTGTTGGTATCCCAAGGCCTCAAAAATCCACTTCCAAGAGAAAATTTGCTAGAAAGTAACAAGGGTTAGGACCTAGCGATTTTCTCTTTCCTTGAACAAAATGTAAAAAAATATGAAATTCGAAATGGAAGTAGGGTTACTAGAGGGATACAATGGTAGGGCTCTAGTATCTACTTCAAATTAGGTGCCTTTCAAGAGATTTTAACATATGGAAGATTATAGGGAAAAATATAATAACATATAGCATTCCCCTAGGGTTTCAAGCTAGCAATTTCATAATCTTAGACATGAAACATGTAAAAAATAACCATAACATTCATTGAAAATAAAGAAATGTAGAATTTCCACTTACTTCACCAATAAAAATCTAGCAAATCACCCTAGTTGAAGATCTTCCACAAGAAAATAGCCAAAATGCACCAAAAAATGCCTCCTTCAAGAAGTGCGCACTACTAGTTTCAACCAATAACACTTAAGGGAGGCTGAATTTCATACCTCTACTTGAGTGATGATGAATCATGAAAAAATATGAGAGTTTTATCTCTTATTTATACAATATCAATGAAATTTAATTAATTTTTAGGTCAAAAAAGGTAAACATGGCCAAATTACATAACAAATCTAGTTTTTACATAATTTCAATAATTAAAACCATAATTTTACTTTTAGAATGATGTCATGCCCCTCTTAGGGTGATGTTAGGCCCCATCATGGAACACTAGGCTTAAAAACAAAAGGCCACAGAAGCTTCCACACATGCCAACTAGCACCAAACCGTCCTAATGCCAAACCCTAACTGATGACGTCAAGGGTCAATATGATGATGTCAGGGGCCTTCAAGGGCCAACATCATGGTAGAATGGAAATACCCCCTGGGTCTAGGCCTTTCAAAGTGTCTCGGGGGAAATGTTCTTCTTCTTTCCTGGTGCCATCCTCTAGTGTCTCTTTGCCCCTGGTTGGGGTCACAACATCCATCTGGTGGGATTTTAGCCCCATGGAGGTTCGAGCTAATCATCTCCCCATATGTACTTGTCCACCGAGCATGGTCCTGCAGAAATAACAAGTACGCTCTCCATGGGATCATAAGTCACATGGATCATAGCAATGTCAATCACATCCAACAATAAAATTACCCAAACATGTGCATTAAACCCCCCTTTACCTAGACAAATTCTCAAAGAGGTTATGCAGTTTAACAAGCCAGGTTTGGAGAGGGTCTCAGGATGTCCTATTGGGTGAATCCTCCTCAAGTTTGGGGTGTTTCCCAGGTGAAGACCGTTCTAGGTCATGTAAGTGTATGGAACGATGTAGGGGAACATTTGGGAAAGGGGTGCAGTGATAACATGTGTTGGATTACTGAGAGGGGAGGTGAATCAGTAATAACATAATTATAATCCTTTTTCTTCAAATGTTATGTCAATGTAGAATTATTATCCAATAATGAGCAGTAATAAATAAACAATCACACACATACACAGTACACCAATGTTTTACGTGGAAACCCAAATCGGGAGAAAACCACAGAATGCTTTTTCTTATATGTCTTGAAACACACATACACAAGACACCAATGTTTTAATGGAAACCCAAATCGAGAAACCACGTAATGCTTTTTCTTATATGTCTTGAAGAATTACATCTATTGGAAGCACCAACTTTTGTTTTCCAAATTTAACCGAAGGAGGTCTAACCCCTAGTTTCTCAAGCTACAACCTGAGGGAAGCTCCAACTCTCTAAATCGGGTTACAACCAAAAGTGAGAGGCTCCAACCCCAATGTTCTCCGGCTACAAACAAAAAGTGGATAGAACCACCTGCCCTTGCTCCTCCTCGCCACCCCCGCCAAGTAGAATGATGGAAATCCACTGCCACACTATCATCACCGTAGATATACCCACTGTAAACCTCGTATCAATAAATCTGAACCATGACTCCAACCTACCATAAACAAGTGTATCAACCATGCACCAACCTCGTAATCAATCTGCACTATAAACAAGTGCATCCAACCATGCAAAGTATGTACCAATCATGTTTCAACTACTCATCAATCATGACTCATCAATATGTACCAAATATCATCAACTATACACCATATGTATGTGCCAACTCATCTAACTACTTCTGTCTCAACCATGTACTCAACACTTCAACCAAAATCCCTTGCTATCAACTTCATCATCCAAATATGATTTTAGAAGCTCAAGAATAGACCCGGTATATGATCACATTCCTAAACCTTCCTTAACTTTAAAACAAGAGAGTATCATTTTCATCAAACTTTCTTTAGTCTCACATGCCTAGAATAGTCACAAGCTTAACTTGAAGTAATCATAACTTTGAACCTGTAATGTATAAAGATCTTAAAACGATACACACAAAGTTATTCAGTGTTTTATGTAATTAATCCAAGTGGAAATACTTGGAACCTTCCTTTAAAAGGAGTTATAGCAAAATGGTATACCTTGTCAATTTGCCTTATTCTAGAGAGAGACCTTTGTGTAGAGCGGCCCCACACAAAATATTTGATGAAATAATTTGAAAATGTTAAAAGAATAATAAATACTGTAACCTAACCAACACAATTGGTCTCCACTAAATTTTTATTTGTTATGAAGAAGTTATGACGCTTTTTACCTGAAACACCTATTTTACTTGCTCTCGTGGATCGGGACCACAAACCCTATTTTCCACGAGTGTAACTCCCAAAATAAACGAAAGACCCACAAGATGTATTTTTAACCAAAGATACTTGATATTTTTTCTCACCCTTCTCATAGAAATTTCAGGGATCTGAATCATTATAGAAAAAAAATTTATAAATCTAAAATGGTGAGATGACCTAAAAGCAACATACCTTTAGAAAGCACCATCAAAGAATTTATCATTCCTTCCTACTCCTCTCTTCTTCTCAATTCTCTCCTCAGAATTTCATCTTAGATATCATTTTGTATACCCTCAAACACCCATAGATATTCAATATTATCAAGTTTGTTTCAAATTAGAGAGCCTTGGCTCTTATTTATACCTCCAAGTAGCTTCCTCTTTAAAAACATCTTCAGGTCACTTGGCCCACTTTCCTTTTTTTAGGGTTGGGTGCACTTCTAATTTATCCATTAAAATTATTATTGGAAATAATTCTTATTATTGTGCATTCACTTTGAATTATAATACACTCATCACTTCACTTTTATTATTTACCTTTTAAAAATCTCTCTTTAAACCACTTTTGATTACTTTGACCTTTAGCTTCTAGATGACATATGAGGGTCCCTCTAACTGTAAGGCCATAACTCTCTAAACCGTGAGGAGTTATGTGACGCTCTACACACCACAAGAAATGGAATGACATGTACCATCCATATAGAATAGTATTATTCGAAATATATCATAACTCATACCGTTACCTATCAAACAAACTTGGGTCCATTACCCAAACTCCTGGTCTCCAACTTATCATGGCCATAACTCTCTAACCGGGTGGAGGAATTATGTGACGCTCCACATACCACCGGAAATGACATGACAAGAACTATCCATCTAGGATATTTCCCTGAAAAATTCACTTTCCTTCATCTCATTATTCCACAATTAAGCATGGGTTCTTTACTCCACAAAGCGTCTTCCCGTGAGGGCTTTCACCATAAGGGGACCACTTTGGAGTTCATCCATATTTACTTCTTATCAACCATAAAAAAAATAATGAGTCATATTTACATCAAATACTATTGGGTCCATTACCCAAACCTTTGTGCTACGGGTCTTTCTTCAAGGGTTGACATCAATGACAACCAACCTTAATCAACAATAGGGAAATGTAAGGCTTGCCTGTGGGTGCCTCTATAGAGGGAGAGTTGCACCTTGTCATGGATGCCATTGTTTCCTATCTCATTTAATGGATTTTATTATTTGTCTTGTTTATTTTTATTTTCAAGAGAATAGATGGGGGACACTGTCCTGGCATGGTGACCAATGGTGACAACGTTACCCACAATAACTTCATGGAAATGAGAAGGCTAGCTCGTTATGATACCCCCTTTATCTTGGCTATGCCACCAAGAGCCACTACCCTAGTTTGGTAACTATATAGATGGTAGTGTCATACCGCTACATGCCCTTGAACCTAATAGGCTGGATCACGATGAGACCTCCTATCCACCAACTAGACTTTGAGTTTTATTTTATCTTACGAGCCCCCTTTTCTTACTGAGAAGCCTTTTATTTCTTTCTAGGGAATCCCTGAGCAAAGCATCTCAAGGTTTCAATTTGGATTTTAACTTTTGCCAGCTACTTTTACCCTTTGGGCCTTTAGCCCCTTCTTCACACAAGGCAAGGTAAAACCCTTACTAGTTTGGCAAACCCAATGCCCAAACCAAGGTAGGGGAATATGAGAGGGACAATGATGAAAAGTGGTAAGTATTGAAGGAATGGACGATGAACTTTCATAGACCCACCTAGTGGAAACTCATCCCTAAGGGAACCAACTTACTAGGGCACTCTGTCACCCCCCCAGGTATGAACAAATTAAAGAGCATAATTTCCAAGAAAACGTCATGAAACAAAAGAGAGTTCAGTGCACATATTCAAATGCTTCGAAAACCAGAATGACACATACCATGATACCCAGAATCATTACCTCATGGAGAAAGAACCACTACTACTTCAGAATTAGGCCGATGGGATGGATGTTGCTTCTGCTAATAGATAGGATGCATTGAAGAAAATATGGGCCCTCCATGGCCACGCTCAAGTCATATGACTCTCGGTACTCCATGTCTAGGACCTGTGGGTCCTCAAGTCATAATATTTTTAGTTATACCTAGGATAGGGGATAACACACCAAACTGGATGTACACGGGCTGTAGTGGAGCAACCTGCATATACACTTGTTTTCTAACTGATAGGGAATGTATATGTGGAAAACTGTTCTTTTTTGGCTCTGGAAGGTACAAAAGGGGACTTCAATTCTACATAGGGAAATGGAAAGGCCATCCAAACAAGTTGCATGGGGTGAGGAAAAATTTGTTGTAACAACAACCTGTTTTTGTACAACAATAGGTTATCAACCCCAAGCTGATATCCTTCATAATTTATTTCCCTGGGTTTTATTTGTGATCCTTCCTTCACCTAATTGAAGAACGCATCTCCTTATGAGAGGGTCTTGATATTTTGTTGGATACCAGAGTTTCCAACACTTGTCGTTTCTAAGTGTATATCATGCACACTCTGACTGAGTGCATCTTCCACTTTGTTTTCCTTTCCATTTATGTGTTTGACTTCAAAATCAAACTCACTGATCAATGCCATCCATCTGGTCTACCTAATGTTTAACCTTGGATGGTCAAATAAATAATTGAGAAAAAAACAGTCTGTCATTAAGATGAACTTCCTTCTGAGAAAGTAATTCCTCCACATTTTCAACACATGCACAATTTCCACGAGATCCAAATCACGAGTGACATACTTCTGCTCGTGCTCATTTAATTTTTGTAATCCATAACTGATCACTATTGGAAAGTTAGTTGTCATTGATGTCAACCCTAGTAGAAGTCCAGGAGATGGGTGTATTTAGAGAAGTCTTCAAAGTGATCCCCTCATGGCATATCTCGAAGCATGGAACTCACGAGAAGACACTTTGAAGAACTCTACAAAAATCTCTGGAAATATGGTTAAGTGGTTAAGAAGCCCCATAGGTGTGGTCATGAAGCCCAAATTTGTTTGAAGAAAAAGAGTGTGAAGACAATTGTAAATGCATGCACAACCCTCATAGATGGATATTCCTCATCATGTCATTTCCAATGGTAGGTGGTACACCACATGGTTCCTCACAGTTGAGGAGATATGCCCTCTTGAAGATGGAAGCCCCGAAGTATGGTTAAGAAGCCCTAAACAATTATAAAAAGAAGTGACAAGTCGACCCCAAATTAATTAAAAGAATAAAAGTTATTGCAAATAAGAAATTAGAAGTCATCCCCATTGAAATGAATATTAAAATAAATATTAAGAATATTGTTGGTAAAGTCAACCCCAATGGAATAATCATTAAAAAATTAAATTGATATTTTTTTTGGTCAAGTCGGCCCTAAAAAGAGGGTGTCAGATCTAGTATAAATAAGGCACCTAAGAGTTCATTTGTAACATCAACTTAAGTGATTTTTATCTGAGTTAACCAAGGAGATATGAGGTGAATTTTAGAGGGAAGATGAAGTGAAGAAGGGCGAAATTCCAAGGGAGAATGAAGTTTTGTGATGATGTGTTCTAAGCTATGTTATTTAAAGGTCATCTTACCATTTTTGATATAACGTTTTTTATAGAATGATATAGATAGTGGAAATTGGAGGCCGTTGAGAAGACATATCAAGGTCCATGTGGTAAAAATTTAATCTTCTGGATTGTTTTAGTTTTGGAGATACAATCTATCGAAGATATGGTTTTTGACTAGTCCTGAAACTAGTCTCAAACATGTGTTATTATAAACATAGTCATAAATTCTTCAAACATGATTCAAATTGTGTAAGACAAATTGAATTGGAAAGAGTACAATCCATAGTATGTTTTGTGTGAGTTTTAGAGCCAAATATCAAATATTCAATGCGTGGCATTCTCTACAGGTTTTCTCTCTAGAATAGGCTAGAATTCAACAAGGTCTGTCATTTTCGCTATAAATCCTTTTCAGGGATGATTCAAGGAGTGAAACTTGGAGGAATTTCAGAGAAGGTATTGAAGAATATTGGGTACATGTTTTAGACGTTTATTCATTACACGTATAGAGTTATGATTGTTGAAAGTTAGGGTTTGTGACTAATTCAAAAACTAGTCCCGCGAGACCGAGGTAAAATTTGATGAAGATGCTATTCTCTTGTTGTTGAAGTAAATAAGGTATGCACCAGGTTGATCACATGTTGAAAGGTATGGTTATATATATGTTTTTGAGGTTTGAATCTTGGTGATTTGGCACATGCTTAAGGCATGTATTGACATATTGTTTGAGGTATATACATTGGTTGTTTTGGTACATGATTGAGGCATGTCTTGGAGACCCTTTTGGCACATTGACGCATATGTTTGAGATACATATCTTAGTGATGTTGGCACATGATTGAGGCATATATTTGATACATTTTTATAGGCATATCTTGGATGGTTTGAAACATGCTTAAGACATGCTTTTGACACATATTTTGAGGATCATCTTGGATATTGGGCACATGGTTTGAGATATACTTTGGTATATATTTACATGTTTGAGGCATATTTTGGCACATGCTTGGTACATGGTTTGAGACATATGTTGGTGATGTTGGGAATATGTTTTGAGATGTTTTATTGGTGATCTTGACATATGGTTTTGATGATGATGAAGTATCAGTATCAGTGACATTATTAGTGATAGGTTGATTATCAGTGACAGTGGACATATTAGTGACAGTGAAAGAGACAGTGACAGTGACAGGTTGGTGATAATGTTGATGATGATGTATCAATATCAATGACAATAGACAATGAAAATATCATTGACAGTGATAGAGACAATGACAATGATAGGTTTATGATGATGTATCGGTGATAGCAACAGTGATAGGTTGAGTCTACACTTATATTTCAAGGAAAAAGGAAGGGGAAAGGAAAGTGGGTGGTAGCCTCCTTCTGGTTGATCTAGAGAATACAAGGAGTTGGAGCTTCCTTCATGTTGGAGCCTATAAATAAGGGGGTTGTAACCTCCTTCCAATTGGAGATGGAGAATACAAGGAGTTCGAGCTTCCTTCAAGTTGGAGCCCGTAAATCAGGGGGTTGGAGCCTCCTTCCAGTTGCAACTAGAGAATCTAGGGAGTTGTAGATTCCTTAAGGTTAGAGCCTCCTTCCAGTTGGTGTTGGAGAATTTGGAAGTTGGTGCTTCCTATGAATGTAATATTTGATATAAAAGAAAGAATTCTGTGGTTTTCTCCTATTTGGGTTTCCACGTAAAAAATTGGTGTACTAAGTATTTGTGGTTATGATGTGATGCATTTTTTATGGTTATATGTTTATGATATATTGAATTAAATCATAAGTGATAACTGATTGATAAACTTGATGATTACATGTTTTGATTAAAAATGGTAAAAAGTGCTCAATACTGATTCACCCCTCCCCTCTCATTATTGGTGAATATTCCAAAAATCACTTGTCCCTCCTGCATAAGGACTCCACTGATTCCTTCCTTGCATGCATCGATACAAAATAAGAAATATTTTTTAGGATATGCAATCTTCAAAATAGGGGCATTGATCAAAATGTGCTTCAACTGGTGAAAGTTGGCTTCACACTCTACTTACCATATAAACTTTTCCCCTTTTCTTTGTAATGAGGTAATGGGATGACCAATATTGGAAAATATCTTTATAAACCTTATATTGTACCCAACTAATCCCATGAAATACCTTACCTCTGTTACATTTCGAGGGGCATGCCAATCCATGATTTCCTTGATCTTTTTAGGATCTACTGCCATTCCTTCTGGTGAGATGGTGTGACTTAGATATTGGATTTCATTTTGAAAGAAATCACACTTGATTAACTTATCTAAAGTTGGTGATATCTAAACACTTTTAGCACCATCTTGATATGCTCCTCATGTTATTATTTGGTCTTTGAATAAACCAAAATAACATCCACGAATACCAAGACAAACTTGTCTAGATATTTGTTGAGAATGCTATTCATCAAGATGATGAAAGTAGATGATGTATTGGTGAGTCCGAGTGACACCACCACGAAATTATAGTGTCCATACCTTGTTCTAAAGGCTATCTTGTGAATTTCCTCATCCTTAATTTTGATTTGGTAATATCTCGATCTCAAATCAATCATTGAGAAAACTACAACTCCCCTTAGCTGGTCAAAGAGATCATCAATCCTAGGTAATAGATACTTGTTCTTGATGGTCATCTTATTCAACTACCTATATTCAATACATAACCTCAATGTACCACCCTTCTTATTTACAAAGAGGGTTGGTGCTCCCCAAGGAGATACACCTGACCTCATGTAACCTTTATCCAACATCTCCTTTAGTTGTACCTTCAACCCTACCAATTATAGTGTGCTCATCCTGTAGGGAACTTTTGATGCTGGTACTTCTCCAGGAACGAGATCTATAAAATAATCAAGATCTCTCTTAGAAGGTAGTACATGCACCTCCTCTGAAAATACATCCTTAAATTCCCACAACACAGGGTGATTTTCAACCTTCAATTCCTTGTCTTACGCTAAGTTAAGCACTTGTATTGCATACAAGGGGAACCCTTTTTGACTGAATTTCTTAAGCTACAATGTTGATATTTGTATAACTAAAATTGGCTTTTGAACACCTTTCAAAATATTTGCATTTCCTTCTTCGTCATCACATTCCAAGGTTTTGTCATAACAATTCAATTTTTCCTTGTGGGTAGCTAGCCAATCCATACCTAATAGTATATCATATGACCCTAAAGGTAGAATATTCAGGGCTGCTTGAGTATGCAGTCCACTCATTTCAAATGGACAAGCTTCTATCATTTCTGCCAATTTTCTCTTAGTTCCTATGGCTAATTGGACCAATCATGCCTTTGCATGTTTCTTCTTCTTAGTTCCTATGGCTAATTGGACCAATCATGCCTTTGCATGTTTCTTCCGGCTGATTACTGAGAGAGTGGTGAATCAATATCAAGGGCCAATTTAAAACCTTTTAAACTTATATACTTAAACCATTCAATTATATCCAATGAGAAATGAACAATAGTATAAGAGTTACACCAATACACCACAATACACCCCATGCACAATATATGAGAAATAATCAATAGTTTTTGTCTCTGCTGGAAGTACGACTTCCAAAGGTAGCTACAAGCCTGTAAAATGTAAAGGAGGGATAAACTCAAGAGGGAATATAATAATCCTCCAATATCAAGAGATTTGAACTCTCCATCCCTTGCCCTTCCTTCCACCAAGAATATATGAGAGATAATAAAACTTTATTCAATTTGGTCCGTTTCAGAAGACCCAACTTGTATAGCATGCCCCGCACTCACAATATTTAACATCCGATTCTTGAAACTCGCACACAAGAAACTACAGTCCCAGGACATTTCCAATGGAAGTGGTCCCACTGCATTTGGAGTTTGTATGAAAAGCCACAATTGTTTTACCTAGAACAATCTGTTTTGACTCATTAGTTTCAGGACGTGTCACAAACCCTATATTCCACAGTGTATCTCCACAATTATAGCGAATCAAGAGATGAAATTTTTAACAGAGGTACCTTGATGTATCACTACCATAGATATTTCAACATCAACTAATCGTTCTAGAAAAAAGTTATAGAAAAAATGGTAAGACAAAATGTATGCTCCTGCAAACACATCACCAAAAGATCTCCATCCTCCCCTTGAACCGGGCCTTCTTTACTTCTTCTTCTCCTCTCAAATTCGAATTGTAATAAATGAATGTATAATGATGTTTATTTATACCATTTATAAGCCACTTCCTTTTAACATTAGGGGCCTAATTCGACACTTTCTTTTATTTTGTAATTCTTTTCGTGGCCTACATGTACAATTCACTTTGTCATCTTCTTAAATTCATTTTCTCCTCAACCATGAGATCCACGTGATTTTTGTGCCACATACCACTGGAAAACATGATGTATACTATCCATCCATGGGTGCTGGCCCCCATGTTCATTTACTTCATGTCCAAATAACTTCATCAATCTTGTGGTCCAAAACCCATGACTCAGCTTCTTCTTTCGACAATACAACAAAATCACCAACAATCTCCCCTTGTCATTGATGGAAACACTCTCATGCTCCCCCTATCATCATGATCCAAATTTTTATCCCCCTTTGACATCAAATGGAAAGTGCGCTTATTTCTCCCCTGAGTTTAATGGCGTGTAAACGCAAACCCTCTTCTTTAGTCAAGCCCCCTAAACATGCACTCAATAATACTTCATCCTGGCTTGGTCTTGGGACTTTTCCTTAGAACCTTTTGTGTGGTTTTCTATGTCTTCCTCTCTTCTTCATATATATAGGATGTATATGTTGTTCGGTTCTCTTGTTGCAAATGCTTAAAACCAATCTTCCTAAGTTATTTTCCATTTTTACATTTTCGAATCAAAACTCATATGTATCCCTTGATCACACATTTTACTCAACACTCTAAAGTCCATATAGTGGGCTTTTTGATGTAGTCCATCCAGGTTAATGATATATTCTTTCCTCAGTAGTTTTCTTCATACTGTTTGGAGCTTCTTTGATTTATGAAGTTGCAGGGGAGGTTCTCTTGGATATTCATCTCTTTGTAATCATTCCTTATTTCTAATATCCTGGTCCACTTCTCATCAACCTGCCTGTAGATCTTTCTTTTCTTCAACCCTTGTTGGTATTTGCATCTTCTTTCAAGTTTTCCCACCCATGTAATCCAAGATGTTGTCTTCGGCACTTGAGAGTTTCCTTTTTAAGCCTTTCCTCAATGTAGACAACTTCTTTGTTCCAAGTTTCTACAACATTCTTTCTACTAGCTTCTGGACCTTCTTTAATTCTTTACCAATTCTTCTCATTTCTTCCAAGTAGAGTTCTCTCAAGGAAATGGTTTCTCCTGGGCTCAAAGTCTCTAATTGTTTCTTTTGCTTTCTTACAACTATCTTTTCACAAACTAACCAATTCAATTTCTTATTTTCTTTTATGTGGTCTTCTTTTTGAGCTTGCTATTTCAATCTCAACATGCTTCAATTTTTTTAAGATTCCCATCTCTTTGTTGAATAATTTTTCTTTTATGATTTTCTCTTCGCGTCACTTCTTTCTTTCAATCCTTGGATGAAGACATTCAAATTCAATGTGACCTACTCCCTCACAACACAGCGCTAAAAGAACTCGACCTCTTTACTTCTTTGAAACTTAGGATGCTTACAATCATCTCAATTCCTTTCTTCTTTCTCCCTTGCATAAAAGTTCTTATAGTTTGCCCCCAAAGATATTTTACATCCCACCTTTGATTTCAATCAACACCGTCAATCCATCCAGATGGTATCTATTGCCATGAGTTTATTGTTCCTTTTTGTTTCCTTCTCAGTCAGAATCTCTTTGGTTTCTTTCAAGCATTATATCCTAAGCAACTCCTATATCCCAAACATCTGGCCCCCAAAGGAGCTTTCTATAAGTAAGTTTCCATTCTATTTTTCCAAGATTCAAAATTGCTTCCATCAAATGGGATTCCACCATTTGAATGTTTCCTTCCATTTCTCAAAAGATAGGATCTTCCTTCCGCTGGTTAAACCCAGACCGGGAAGGTAACCCACTCTCGATACCAATTGTTGATAATCAGGAGGGTGAATCAAGACGCTGTCCCAAACCGGCCTAATGGTTAGAAATGGTTAGCAGTAATACACCACAATATAAATTGCATGCATAAATATATGAGAAATAATCGGCCAGTTTTGTTCAAGGGAAGTAATGAATTCCAAAGGTACGTGAGCTCCAAAATGTAAGGGAGGGATAAAACTCCAAGATGAACATACAATCCTACAATATAAAGAGATTTGAACTCTCTATCCTTGCCCCTTTCTTCCACCCAAGAATATGTGAGAAATAATAAAACTTATTCACCTCTAAACCGCCCTAGAAGACCCAACTTTGTACAGCATGCCCCACGTTTCAAATATTTAACATATGGTTCTGAAACTCGTATACAAGAAACCAAAGTCCGTATTCTTTCCAATGGGAAGTAGTCCCACTGTATTTGGTGCCCAAAGTAAAAGTTGCACTGTTTTTTAAATTAGAACACCTGTTTTTAATTTAGTTTCCACTGGTCACAAACCCCGCTATTCAACAGTGTATCTCCATAATTATAATGAATAAAGAACTGGAAATTTTTACCAGAGGTGTCTTGATATGCGGGCCTCACCACTTCATGATTTCACCATCTGAATCATCGTTCTATAAAAAAAGTTATAGCAAAATGGTAAGATGACCTTGCAATAACATACCTGTAAACACATCACCAAAAGACTCTCATCCCTTGAAACCAATCCCCTCTTCGGTTTCTCTTCTATGAAATTGACTTTGTATCAATGGAATGCAAGCAAATGATGTTTCTATTTTCACCACATTTATGTCACTTCCTTTTCTTAACATTAGGCTGACCCGACACTTCTCTTTATCTTTGTACTCTTTTCTTTTAATTACCTCGTGCTCATACCCAAATTTCTTGTCATCTTCAAAATCCATTTCTCCTCAAACTATGATCCACTTGACGTGACACATACCACTGGAACAACATGATGTATACTATCCATCCATGGGTGTTGTATCTGCATGTGCATTTTCCTTCATGTCCAAATAACTTCATCAATCTTGTGGTCCAAAACCCATGACTAGGGTTGACATCAATGACAACAACCAATCTTCCAACATCTTCCTCTATAAGGCACATGATTCAACAACTTGGGGTGATACATAATTAAGCCAGTTAGATACAGGGTCAATAAAAATAGAAACAGGTTATTTGGTGATTATACATTCCAAATCCACTACTGAAGCTTGGTGGTCTACTTGTTGATTCTCCATAATTGCGTATATCCTGGGCATGCTTCTTACCACATTATTGACAATAGCATCTTTTTGCACGTAGTAAATTCTCTTATTGTCCTATTTCCTATGAGGACAATCCCTCAACAGGTGTGGTTGTCCACAACCCCAACATTGCAAAGGTCCTTTCTTGGGTTCCTCTGCTCTTTCTCTTGCATGTTCTGCTAGCTTATTTCCACTACGAGATGGAAAGTTATGTTGATGCACACTCCTGCTCGGTTGACCATACTGAGCTCCTTTATTCCAATTCTTATATGGGAAAGATTTGAATCCTTTATTTTGGAATCTACTCTTATCATTTCTCCTCAAATCCTTAGAAGGCTCATGCTTATGTTTAGACTGGTCATAGATACACTTGGCCTTCCTTACAATGTCGTCCAATGTCTTTGGATTGTCAAACTCAATTCTATCCTGCTAGGACTATGATAATCCATTGAGAAGACACAATAGCCTTTCTTTCTTTTCCTTGAGGTAAGGGACATACCTCAACAGTTCCCAAACTCTCTTAGCATATGAATCCATGGTAAGTTGTCCCAACTTATTCTCATGGAATTCCTTGATTTTATCATCACAATACTTCTCCTATAGGCATGCCTTTTGGAATTATTTCTCAAATTGCTTCCAGGTCAATTTTCTTTCCTTCAATCCTTTAACTTCCTTGAGGTCTTCCCACTAAATAGAGGCTCCTCCATTCATATTGAATATTACAATATTCACTTTTGTATTATTTGAGTAGTTATGTACTTGAAAATACTTCTTCAAACCCAACAACCAATTCTCAACTTCTTCTTTCTTCTTGATTTCTCCATCAAAAGTAGGCGGCTTAGCCTTCTTGTATTCCTCATACATGGAACTCTATGAATGTCTCTTTCTTTTCCTCTTAGTGATACTTGATCCACTGTCACTACTGGACAAATCCTTGAAATAAATATTCTTTCTAGATGACTCTATGGAAATACTCCCACTAGATTTACTTTTCTTCACATTTTGATGCCTCTTCTCAAAAGAACTCTTTCCTATATTGTTATGGGATAATCCATACTTTTGGGCATATGAAGGGGTTCTTAAACTCTTTGATTGCTGCAATTCTGCAATACTAAGACCTTGTTGCAGATGCTTTTGGATCTCAGACAAGCTCTACAATAATATTGCATTAAGCTTTGCTTGCTTAGCTTGAGCCCTCATGAGCCTCTCATTGTCTACGTTCATACTTTTGATAGTAGCTACCAAATATGGAGGGGCTTCTCTATCCCTCTGACCATAATATTCCTCATCTTAGAAGTGTGATGTGTCCTCCATGCTACGTTGTACCATTCACTTGCACTATCGTATGTGCTGAAATAACAAAACATTGTTAGCCATTACATAAATCAACATCATATCATGCACTCTTGGAAAATAACAAGTGTTCATAAAAAATATTGAGTGGCCTTAGCGACCCATACAAGATCAAAGTTTGAGCTTTGCTATGATAGCACTCTGTAACACACCCAACCTCCTAATCAATAGTTAAGCCAAGAGGATGTTAGGATTTCCTTTCTTATTTGAAGACATGCTATCAGATTCATCAGTCACTTGTGTGAAGAATTCTCTTATCACAATTTATACTGTATTGACTCTTACTAATCCTTAGAGAATCTCCTTCCCAGAGTTTACTAAGACGACTAGGTGTCTAGTGTCCCCAATTAAATGATAAAGAATACTCCTCACCATCAGATCAATGATCTATGGCGATTCAAAACCATTCCCGTCGGAATTCCCAATCACCAAGGTTAGCATGTTCTCTAATGACATCAACCCAAAGGATCATCCTATGAGATCTGATGATCCATGGACTCGAGATTCAACGAATATGACTTCATCGACACCTCTATTGACTCGATGATTACTTCCCAATCAAACTCCCACTCTAATTGTTGAATAATGGGCCCCATGACATCTATGAATAAGATTAAATATTTTACACTCACCAATCAATGGTCCTCCTCCATTCTCATAGTTCCTCCTCATTGGATCATCTCCACTTTGGTACCTCGAACCACTCTGACCATTTCACTTCGACCACACACACTACAATAGATTGAATGATCCATGTTCATTCATCTGACGGACACTATTCATTTCAAGGTTTACAACTATTCGCCAAATAAGGTTGTTGAACCCTCCTCCTCAGAGTTATTTGCATGAAATCCAACGGCTAAGATCCCCCTGGGAAACTCGTGCCAGATCAATGGCTCTATGAATTCCTCAAAATATTCCTTCCAGGTCTCTGATAGTCTTCCCTCCAATAACCTCTTGAATCATATCAACGGTCCAAAACTTGTCGATACACTCTTCGATAGATCAATGACTGGCCTTGAATTGAAAATCTCCCCGTCAGAGTCCCAACACTGCCTTGTGCTAGTCCATTCCTCTGACCAATGATCAAGATCCTTCTACTAAGACAATCCAATGGTTGCAAATTCTTCTGGCCTAAAACACCGGTTCTCTTCATTGGATCAATCCGATTCAGGACTTAAACTATTCAAGGTTCCTCCTCTAGTCTTTCCCAAGGTTCTACCAGACCTTCAAGAGTTCTGGGATCTAGGTTTAGACCGGTTAAGGAATTCTATTGGGAGCTTGGGTGAAGTATTTGAATGTCCTACTTTCCATCTAAGACAGGTGATTCTCTGTGGTCTTAAGGTATCTCAACTTACACAGGGATTCCCCAAACACCAAGGCACTCCAACCACTGTCCAAATGAATGTTTTGTCCATATCATGTGAACTTTCCTCTCAAGAGTAAGGGTTTCCATAAAAATTGAGACTCTTGGGGTCTACACCGAGGCCTTCCCCAATCACTAAGACATATCCTTTGTCAGTTTCAGGGTGAATAGTTTCTTTATATCTTGCAAGATTTCCATTCAAATCCTTGCAATCCTCATAGGGTTACATCCTACCCTCACACAACTCTCATGGATTCATAAGTCTAATAGGTTAGTCAATAGAAACAACATAATTACTCCATTTTACTCAGGAATTCATTTCATTCCTTACATACAATCATATTTCCCATTTAAACCATGTGTTGACAGGGTGGAAATGCCCTGCAATAGTAAGGGGTACTACCTGATACACAATCCCAATTAAACTATGAACTGTTTGGTTTAGGAGACCCATTTAAATTCTATCCCAACTGCCATAACTGGTTGTGAGGTTGGATGGATGGATGGTTATTGTTAGAGAGGAATTTTGGATAAGTTTCTGGATCTATGCCAAAAGGAATTCAAAGGGAAAAAGGAAATCAAAAGATGGACCAGAGTGCACAATGGGAGAAAATGCCAAGGAGCATGACAAAAGGACCTGTGATGGAGCAACAGGCGGAAGGTGGAAAACAATTATAAACCGTGGGGTTTGGGGACATTTTGTCTACTTTTGTAATAGGTTTTGGGGGACACGTTTTCCAATTTTGTAACGGGCTTAGCCCTATTGGTATGCATAAATATGTAAGAGATAGAAATTCAGAGATATAAAGGGATGGTGAATGTAAGTTTCCAATGATTTTTGGTAAAGGATTCGAGTAAAGGAAGATATCTGTAGTGTGATTGAGGAGTGAACTTGCAATGCAACAAAACAACTATGCATGTTTGGAATGGTATTACTGTTGCATATATTGTAGCTCAGTGCGTATTTGTAAGAAAGCTATTAATGAATAATATAAGAAGCCAACTGTTGTGGATGTAGCCCAAGTTGGGTGAACCACATAAATCTATGTGTTATGGTGTGTTTTCAATATATATTGTTTTCTAGTTTATGCTGAATGTATGGATCACATATCATGTTGTAATGTGGCACATAGATTATGTTTTATAACAAAGTAAATATTAGCTATGAGAAATGCACACTTACGTAAAGGACCCAAATGATGCCTCACTTCCCCTCAGTACTATAGAACCTTGGTTCCTATAGCCCCTCTAGATGCCTTGGGTGACACTTCACTTGCTTCGTAGGTGATATCGAAAAGGTCAGTGTCTAAGGGTTTTGTTGGTAATTGAATGTCTAAACCCAATACTTCCCCCTGTGTGCCAATAATTATGAAAATGGAAGATGTAGATGAAGACTATCTAAATGCATAAAAGGAAACTAATCTACTCTAATCTATCCTATTCTAGCAAGGAGAGAACTGTAGTAACCAAATGAGATGAAATGAAACTAAACTCTGCAAAACACCCCAATCGAATAGTTTTCATGAAGGTGAAAAGTTATATAACACATGCATACAAATGTATAACCAAAAAATTCTAAGTCATATTTCTGTATACATCAACAACTCTTATACTCAGGAAATTAAATATGAGAAAGAAAATCAAAACAGTAAGAGTAACATTAATTGCATCAAAAACGTCTATAAGCAAAACATGTTCTCACAACCAATGTGGACAACAAACATTCTGCTGGAAGTAGTTCATAGAAAACAATGACACACATACATTTTCTCTCTATCAAAAGATGGCTATGAGGGCTTCTCAATATTAATTAACCAAGTATTTTCTTAGAAAATAGTTTCTCAAGTGTATACAAAGATTGAAGAGCTCTTACAAAATTGGATTCTCCCTTTATTTATACAATTATTGATAACCCCCAAAAATGACTTCTTGGATTCCTCAAGAATCAGTTACAAAATACTTTTCAGTTTCCCTTACTAGCTACTTGACACATGTGGGAAAAATACAAATCTGGAGGTAGTTTAGAAAAGACAAAATAGAGTATAGATAACATCATATCTAATTTCTATTTTATTCTTTTCATGCATTTTTATCTTGAACATATGCTGCCCAAAATTCATATTGGTCGTCGAGTGAATTGATCCCGTGAAAAATAAGTTCCTCAAGAGAAATCTCATGTATAGCTGTGTTGTTTGAAAGGGTCCTCATATCCTTGGTCAGGGTAGCCATGGACATTTGAATCATGGTGTGCACTTTAGTCGACTGAATGATATGTTGCTCCATTAACTCTTTTGTCACCTTTTTGGATGTTTTTGTTACTTCCCTCCTCTTACTCGTACTCTGTTGTATTTTCTCGATTAGTTGTTCCATTAAAATGTCATTTTTGAGTTCTTTAATAGGAGGGAGGTGACATTTCTATATTAAAACTCTGGTCACTTTGTGGAGTTGATTGCAATTGCAAGCGAACCATTCACTTCTTTCTTGTTGACATTGGTTGAGGGAGGCGCAGTCAATATTCATTTCTGTTTCAGAGGGGTGATGATGGTCAAGTGGAGCATATGGATTCTCTGCAACCCATTGTTTGATCTCATTCAGATCCTCTATGATGGTGAACAAGTGGATGTTCTTGATTTTTACACGTTTGTGCTGTTCCATTATGATGGAAGATAGTTGTTGGAACACATGCAGATGGGTGTACATATCCATAATGGACTCTTGTAGGTCCATCCCAACTTTCTTTGCACACTCCTTGAACTCTTACAAGCTATTTTCTTCACTTCTCGAGTGTTGGAGTTGATCTTCCAATTATTTAATCATGGACTCCTGTTCCTTGTTTTGATGGAATAGAGTTTTCAAATTCTTTTATGTCGCATTAGAGAATGTTGTGCTAATAGATTTTATGGACAATGGGTCCTCACTGGATTTTCCTGTCATTGGTGTTTGTGTGAAAATGGAAAGTGGGTTACCTTTCGTGACCAATATTTTATTTACTTACTGCTGCACAATCCTTCCCATGGCCTTGTCATATTTGAACTTTTTAAGATCGACTACTTTACTCAGATTGAATGGGGTGTAGAGCCCCATTTCCAATCCATTGAACTGATGCTAGTTGTTGGGGACTCTTGTCGGTATCTATGGGATGTCAGTGTCCATCAAAGATGTATCATCATTTCGAGCGTCTTTGTCTTTCTTTTTCTCCTCCTCCTTAGCTGATTTTTCTACTTTCCATGTCAATTTTGCTTCTGTTGATGTTCTTTTAGTGGTTGTATTTTGTTTGAATTATTTTTCGGAAATGACCATTGCCTTGGCTTCTGCTTTAGCTGCTACAGTTGTTGCTTCATCTTTTTCCCTAGCTTTAGCCTCCTCAGTTTTCCTTTTCTTCTTTCCAACATCCTCCTTCTTCTTGTGAGTCTTTTTGTTTGGATATTCTTTCACTTCTTACTTCTTCTTGGGTTGACCCAAGTTCAGATCTCAACAGGTTTCCAAAAAAACCCTCTAAAACTATCGACCCTCCTGGTAAACCAGAAGGAAACACTGTACATAGGGTGAAAAACACAATCTAAACCAAGATGGCTTTATGGGTGACTGCAATACCCAGGTGTTTTCATTCTAGGAATGAGTGGGGATATGAGATTGTGTTCTTCCTTCTTCATGCATTAACCTTGTTCTTGATTTAAGTATTTCTAGGATTCATTCATCTTTAACCTTATGCATGCATGCTACCCTATCTAGTTAATCATTCATTCATAATATAATCATTAACAGAAAGTAAATACTCAATAAACATCACACAAAACACAATTTTTACCATGGTTCACCCCCTCCTAGGGCTATGTCCACAAAGATCTCGCTTCTCTTCTCTTTTATTTAATCTGCTGCAAAATCTTGCATTGCATGCATTACATCTCAGTAATACAATCAAGATCGAGGGTGAGAACCCCCTTTGAGGTGGACTAGATCACACCAGGCTCCTCAACCTGTGACCTAACCCTCAAAATCTACTTTATTTGACTCTTCTACAACCTTATTACAATCGACCATCTTACAAAGTGATATGATTCTCTTATTTTTTTAACTGACATTTGGCATCCCTGTTAAGCCCTAATGTTGGCCCATTACCCCTTAATTGGGGCATATTAGATTAGTAATGCTATTTTATTTATGTCGGATTTAGGCCATTAGTTGTAATTTAGATTAGTAATGTTATTTTAATTATGTCGGCTTTAGTCCATTATTTGTAATTATACTTCCTAGTCTCCTATATATACCAATGAGACATTTTCATTTTGAATCATCTTGTACTTGAACATTTAAGTGGGGTAAAAGGAGGTTGCCCCCTTGAAGAGGATTATTATATGATATTATCTCTTTTTCAAGGCATTTATTACTTTTCTAGAGGTTTTTGTATGCTATATTGATGTTTGGTTCTTAACATATGGTATCAGAGCTCAAGGTCTTGGGGTTTCGCTGCTACATCTGAGACACCGTGGAATTTTCGCTATAACTTTTTTTCTACAACTTTTCAGAAGGAACGTCTTAAAGGGTTTTTGGTAGACGGATCAAGGTACTTTGGGTTCAAAATTCAGCTCCTGAGGCCTTATACTTTCTAAGATACAACCTATACAATATAGGGTTATGGAATCATCCTGAAATGAGTCATTGAGGAATTTTCGCTATAAAAACTTTTCTGTAACATTTCAGACCCTTCCCTTTGGACAACATTTACAGAAATTATTTTTTTTATCTGTGGTAAAAAGTTCAGCTTCTGGGTCATCTTAAATTTGTAGATACACCTTGTGTAAGATAGGGTATCTGACTAGTCCTATTGACTAGTCTCAAGAAGGTGTTCCAGGTAAAACAAGCATAAATTCTTGATGGAGTATCCAAATTGAGTGGGACTGGTTGCATTGGATCGTGGACAGTCTGTAGTATTTTGGGTACGAGTTTCAGAATTTGATATCAATTATTT
>SNQJ01S0041818.1:94340-116909 GCA_010110895.2 Picea sitchensis
AATCCCCTCATAAACAACCGCCCTCTCAAGACCTCCTAGGTATTTATTTATACTATTTTATAGAATTGTAGCCATTACAATCCTTAACAAAAACCCTAATCCTATCATGGTTAGTATTTCTTGATTGCTTTCTATTAGCACTAGGAGTCACCTTCAGATTGCATGGAAGGAAAGCCCAGTACCCATCAGGTTTATGTGTAAATGTAAGAGTGTTTTTTGGGGTCAAATGGAAAGGGACTCAAAATGATAATGTTCCAACTCAGATAACAAGGATAACATGCACCAACAATCAAGGTCTTGACTAACTTCAATCAGTAATTGGGAGTAAATATGAATAGAGGGAAGACTTGAAAGAGAGGGATGTAGGGGTTGCTGTAAACATTAGGTCTACAAAATCCTAAGGAAGAAAGTTTCTTAACACAAGATCTTCTTGAACTAAGAAACTAAGAAAACTAAGAAAACTAAATAAATATAAGGATAATATAATGATCAAACATCCACCATAACATCACCACAACCATTCAAAGCATGAACATTTAGCATCCGAAGAAAAAGATGAAAGAGAAGCTGATTTCTATTAGTCAAAAAGTCTTAAGTCTAGTACATAGCTAGATCACAGTCACTTCATCAAAATATTATAGTCTAAGGGAGCCTTGCTCAACCATCCGAACCTACTAAAGCAATTGATCTATCTATTTATAAAAAAAGGGAGGCAACAACTGGAGGTACGAGCTGGCCTCCTTCCCTTGAAAATATCTAAACATTTATTTGATCTAACAACTTATCTAACCACCTATGCTATAAAATAGGAAAATGTTGGTGACTAATCCAACCATGCTTCAAATTGATTTGATTCTCTCTTGATGTGCAACCTCCTATTTTTCCATGTGTATTTTAGGAGCATGTAGTTGTCCTCATAATGCCAGTTGTTTCTTCTGCAATTTTCTCCATCATCATCCATCCAAAAAGTTGTTGGTCTGACCTTCCTAGATCCCTAGTGTCTACTGGTAGCTTCTTTAGGTAGCATCTTGAGTAGCGTATTTCACAGCTGGACAAGTAAAGGAGGTAGTGCATTTAGGTAGCACCACTGTGTTGTGTATGCGTGCAGAATTTGCACTTTGTGAAATATTAGGTAGCGCCATTACGTAGCGCCACTGTGTTGCACCTGTATGCCAACTCTTTTCTCTACCAAATATTAGGTAGCCCTTGTAGGTAGCGCCACTTATGCTGCGTCTATGTTTAGGTTTGGGTAGCAACATAAAAAATGCAACGCCTTCAATCTTGAACGTGTGCAGAGAAATTGATGGCCTTTGATGATATCAAACCCATTTTATTTAGGTGTCTTGGCAGTACAAAAGGTAGTGCATTTTACCACTGAGGGAGTTAGCACTTAGAAAAACCCAAAACTATGATAGTTAAACTCTTATAATCCTATATAGATGGCAGAGGAATTATTTGAATATTAATTAACCCTCCCAAAAAGGAACCATCCTAAAAAATGGGGCTTACCTTTTACCAACTATTTTGTCATCTTGACACTTAACCTCACACTCTTTCTGGTAGAAAGAGGATCTTCAATTGACACAACATAATTATTCTTCTTAGCAGTGACATGCTTTTTCAGTGAGGCTATGCTCTCCTTAACTCCTGGTTTGTCATTCTCAATGGCAGCTTCAACGAATACCTATAAATTTCTTTGGGCTACCTCATATTGAAAGTGCTTCAACTCTGCCTTTAGCTCCCTGTTCTGGGACTGAAAGCCTCTGTTCTACCTGTAAAGATTCTTTAGTTGTATATGAAGGGGATGGGATCTTCTTGCTGCAAACCTTTCCAAGTCAAGGGTGTCACTGTAGCCATCCATAAGCTCTGTCATCTTGGCTCTGTCAGACATGGATTCCCTTTTCAACTGAGCCACCTCTTTTCTTTCCTCCCTAAGTTGCCTGATGAGTCTTTTGAAGGTCTGATTATCAGGAGGAGCAGTAACATGCACAATATCAATAGGGTTTTTCTCAGTATCCTCTTCCACCTGCATGGGAAGTGTCTTGTCTACCTCATCAGGTTTCATGGTGGCTTTGCTTTTACCTTTCTTCCTCTGCATAAGGGTTTCTTCTTTTCTTTCCACAGGCTTCTCAAAGTCTTTCACAAAGGTTTTATATTTTCTCTCCAAAGTTATTTTAGTACCTTTACCCTTCCCTTTCTGTACATGGGCTTCTTGTTTCTCTTCCACAGGCTTTTCAATGCTTTTTCCCTTCTTCTTTTGAAAAGGGGTTTCTAGTAAAGAATGCTCTTTGAAAACCTCCTTGGGAATTGATGACCTTATGAAAGTTATTTTACCCTTGATTTCGAATGCTGGAGTAGAAGAGGGAAAGAGTAGCTTCTTCCCTTTCTTGGATGTAGCTTTGGTAGAAGAAGGCACCTCTTCTAACCCTGGTGGAGGAGGTGGTGAAAAATCTCTTTGTGGAGAAGGACAAACTTCCTCCTCAGCTCCTGTGACTTGCTTGTTGACCTCTAAAACTTGAACAAAGGCTCTTCCCTTTCTCTTCCTACTGGTCCCTGCCTTAGTAGTACTGGTGGGTGATAAAGGACCTGCCTTCTGTGATTGTTGTGTTGATGCTAGATCCAATTTGAAATGAGAAGCAACAACAAAGTGCTCCCATGAGATCTCTTTCTTACCCAATTCCTAAGAGACTAGCATCCTGATCAATCCAGAGTGGAAAAGGATAGAGTCCACATCCTTAGATTTGGATTGAATCATTTCTGACATTTTACCTATGCTCCTTGACAAGTAATAGGGAATATTCATCTCAACCTTACTAGTAAAATGTAACAAAAGTCTTATATGGTATTCTTACAAAGTGTTAAATCTCCCTTCACATGTAAAATATCTTTGTATGATATTCAATATTGTGTCAAGCTGTTCAATCAATTGACCCCTTGGCATACTTTTAGAAGAATCATTGGCTTGATGTTTAGGTTTAAAAAGATCTTTAGCATAGGCAGAACTCAAAGCCATGGCTTTGAACCACTTTTCACCTGTAATGGGGATTCCTGTTGCAGCTGAGATAGAGGCTTCAATCACCTCAAATTCCAAATCCCCAACCTTGGTTTTCCTTCCATCAAAATGTAATGCAAACTGTCTTGCTACCTCTGGATGGCCTCTCTGCATGTTCTAGCAGAAAGAGAGGCATCCTACTCTTTGAAAGACCTCTCTTGCCATGGGCTCTATATCAAAAAGATGCATGTCCACCGGTTTTGTCTTAACACCTTGCCACCTTTGTGTGTCTTCCTCGATTGAGGAGTCTCCATGATTTAGAATGAGAGACTTTGAAGGCTTATGGGATAGTAATAACCAGGAGGACTAAAATCGGGTTTCAACTATACAAGGCTGGCCTTTTAAACAGACTGGTGCCAGTGAGCTGAGTTTTGGGTGTGGGAATTATGCCTTTGGATTTTTACGGGTTTTTGAGAATGTATACAGTGAGGGGGTAATCCAAAACTGGCTCTTTGCAATTGAGTAAAAGCGCTAAACTCCAAGATGAAAGGAAGCAAGGGAGGCAAAGAGGGTTTAAGCAGTGCCTCTGGGTAGCACAATACATATGCAGAGGATAGGCTATTTACAAGCTTGCGATTTCAATGGTTAAGGAAAACAAAAGTAACTAGAATTAGGTATAGGAAATGGAGTTTACAGGTCTAAGAAAGAGGGAATACAAGGTTATCATGCAAAGACAAGTCTCCTACGACTGTGCAAACTTGGAAAACGAAAACCTGAGTGCAAATTTATTGTGAAAATTAATATGCAGAGGAGGCAACATGGGATACCTGTGGAGTAGACACCTATTGGAATCTTCAATGAAATCTCAGGATGAGATTGTGAAAACTTCAGCCCTCGAACCTACTTCTGTCTCAATTTTGGTTCCCTTGTTGTCGCCTGATCAGAACTTGTGAATTTGCACAATGCATCACTATTGAGCCTTTCAAAATTATAAATCGTTACCAGGGCTTGTAAATTCAAGATATGGAAGGCATATTTAACTAACTCCTGGAACTGAAAACAAGGAACATGACATCGGTTGTGGCAATCATGACTCGAGGTGGAAGTATGATGAACTGGATAGGCACTACAAAACTGCCTGATGAGTGGGCAACGCTCCAACTCAAAAAATGATTGGATAGGTAAGCAAGGATAATGAGGCATGCATACGAGGTCATGACTGAGGAGAAAGGTATATCACATCAGTCTAGTCATGGGAGGGATCGACCTAGAGACAAGTCATGAAGGGAACCCAAAAATCAAGTCATGAGCTAAAAATGGTTCTAAGACCAAAAATCAAATTGAGGATCAAACTAGAGCTATGACTCAAAACTTTAATCATCTAAGGGGACCAAACAAAAATAACGTTAAAGGGATGAAAATTAAAATATTAAAATCTAAGGCTTAAAAAAATATTTAAAACAAACTAAAAGACCTAAGGCAATTTAGTGTGATAACACTTTCCACGTTGCTTTTCCTCCTGCATGCTTCTTTTCCTTATTTTTATGCATGCTTCTTTCTTACCACTTGTTGCGCATGCTCAAAAATTAGGTATTCCTTTCCAAAGATAGAAATTTCCTCAAAATAGGCTTGTGCCCAACAAGCCTCCAAAACTGACATGTGGTGCATGCTCCCTGAACAACCTCTTGCAAGCTGTGAAACTTTCCTTCTAATTCTTCCCCTTTTGCTGTAGCTTGCAAAACTTTCCTTGTGATCTCTTCTACCCTCTACGATGTGATATGTTCCTTGGGAGACTTTGCACTCTTTGCATGATTATGAGCCATTCTTTTATTTTCCTCCTCCAGTTCCGCAATTATTTGTGCTACTTTCTCCTAGAGAGGTTCTAAATAGGCCTGTATGGCCTGCTTGTTATTTTGCGCAGTCTTCAATCATGTTTGCAAGGTCTTCATCTCCTGCATGCTCTTCAACCACTCCGTAATGCTCATGGAATTTTGTCGCTACTTCAACTCATGGATTGCAGTGTCGATGTCCTCCTCTTGTTGTTCTAGTTGTTGGACCCTATCATCTTCCACCAACGTCGTCCATAATTGCACGATCCTATAAAAAATTTCCATGATTTTTTTTTTAATTCCTTTATCCATCATTTCCACTTGCAAAGATTCCTGTTGTTCCATTTTAGCTGTGACTTTAGGAGGGGTGGTGGGTGTTAATTTTTCTTTGAGATCCTCAATCTCCTTTTTGTAGTCTTCGAGCATTTGTGCAATGATTTGAATCCGTTCTTCAACACTGCTTGTGGCTTCCTGTGCACTGTCTAGAATTCTTGTGAAGACTTAATTCAACTTCTACTCTAAGTTATCTACATGCTTCTTATCCTCTTGTGTCTCCATATTGACCTACTCTACCGCTAGTTCTAGTGCATCCTTTCCATTTGTGCTTACCTGAAATTCCATCGCGTCTGTTCTAGCTCACGACTGTACTTCTTGTGCGACATGAACTTGCAACTTGTATAGTTCCTTTGTTGGTATTTTAGCCAATAACAACTGTACTTGCATCAGGTATTTGAGTGGCATCTATACTATGGCCTCGTTGACTTGCAACATATATATTTTTATCCTGAAGCTAGAACTTGCTGCGCTACGATATGGATGGTGTATTCTTCATTATGCGCAATCCTATTCTTTTCTTCTGTTGCTTTGGGGGTTGGTTATGTTCCCCTTTATTGCCTCTGCGTTGCTTGTATATTTTCCAATACCTGATTAATATCAACCAACTCATTCCTCATCCTGCCTGTTTGGTTCATGGCCTCTTCAAACTCATCTGCTGCACGATCCTGTATTCTATCTGTGATAAGATCGACATCATCCTCGATGATTGTGTATTTTGGAATTTGTTTATGGGCCTTGAACTTATTGCATGGACATCATGTATGGGTTATTGGTCATTTGGGTGGCCCTGTCTCTGCGGAGTAGATACCGACGAAGTTTCCTGCGTCATTGTGTCCCCCCTTCCTTGTTCTTCCTACGTTGGGGAATTTCCCTTCTTTTCTGTCTATGCATCCTTATTTGGGGAACTTAACTTCTTCTGTTGCACTGTCTTTTGACTGGGCTTCCCTTGCTATGTTGGTTTCTTGGCCACGACACTGCCCCCTGCAGATGTCTTGGACAACAATGCTTCCACTTCATTTTACTTTGGCATGTCCTTGGTGATGACTAGGATCTTCTAGTCATCCTGACAATCTCTCATTTCCATTTCAAATTCCTCTGCATTAATGTAGAATCGAAGTTGTATCTATTATTTCTTTGGATCCCTACGTGCTTGGATCCACATGTTGTGTCACGTAGACTTAAAGTTGGGTATTCCTTGTTACTGCATGACGACTTCCAGAGTTATCCTCCATGTGTTGGCTATGATGTCTTGTATGTCATTGAGATACTGAGAAAAAGAGCTGTCATTGCCACTTCTTCACTTGGAATTAAAAGGGCTTCCGATCGACATGTACCGTGGTGCACGACATTATTCTACTCCATCGCAAAAATATGAGTAGGGAGGCTCTTTCTAGCCAATTAACACTATCAAACTCATTATCTAGGAGTAATAGAAATATGTTCCCAAGTCTTGTGCATCCTTGCATTCATCTAGGAATAGGTTCAATAAATATGGGCCCCAACTAAGCATGATGTTGTTTGCGCACTATGCTTTTGTTGAGAAAACCCCTGTAGGGACCTCCTCCTTATGACATTTGCGAAGCGACTTGCATGCCATTAATTTTTTTTCCATCATGGTGGTTGTGCCATTGATCCGTTGTATAATTATTCTGCATGAGATTATTTTAGTCCCATACGTCTTATTCATCTCTTCTGCGGGAGCCATTTCCCCAGGTAATGTGTAGGCTTCTCTCCATTTGATGGCAGGCCTGTGATGAATGGAATTATCTCTATGTTGATGGAGACTGGTTCTTTCAACCACAAAATCCTCCATGGAGGGCCACCAACAACTGCTTGACACAATTTTTTACATCTTTCCCCCGTCCGAAGTGAGGAATCTCCAACAAATTCAGAATCCCTATGTTTTCCAAGCATGCCGCCCATTGCTTTGGTTGAAATATTGGATCTCCTAATGGCCCTGTGTCCAGGCTCTCCATATACACCTCTTGCACAAATTCTAGGAATTTTTTGGTGTYAGAAACATYGTGGTCTTCATATATTATCCTTTCGATGCAACCCAGTAGGATTGGTGTGGCCTGAACCCCCTCTAGAGTGCATGAAAAAATGATTGATGCATCAGGTTGCATTCACAGGGACCGCGCGATGGGTTTTTTCCCCTTTCTCTATGCTGGTGCACTAGATGTCCCAACCTCTAGTTGTGCTTCCCAGCCCGACTTTGGTTTCCCCATGATATCCTTGAGCTGTACTTCCTCCTACTGCATGGAACCCACTATAGGTTATGGCCTTGGTCCATCAAACTCTTTTCTTTCCCTGTCATTTCCATTCGTTCTATGGGATTCTTCTATCCTGGAAGGTTGCTATGGGTTACCTATGGTTAATGGGTCCTGGCCCTGCGCACTTTTGTGCGAATCAATATCCATCCCAACCATCACTGGGGCCTGCTCTTCCTCTTCTACTGGTGTGGCACTCAATGGTTCGACCTGTGGCAAAGGAATTGTGTCGACATCGACGATTCCCTCTCTCTGTATAAATTCTTGTTCCTTCCTTGTGGTTTCCTGCGGTGACCTATGGTTGCTGCGTGTTTTACGTGCTCTTTGTCAAGGTGCACCAACCTTTGGAGGTTCCATATTGGTTAATTCTTCCTTCCCTGATTGAGATTTGGCTACTACAATATTTGAATTCGCCTGTTCACCTCTCATCTTCGTGCTCCTTATCTTCGTAGGTTTACAAATGGACAATGTGTCTCATTTAGCCTACGTTTTCATTATATATAGGGTGTCATAAATTCTGTGAATCTTCTCAGAGAAGATTATTTGATGGTTATTAATGTGCTAAATATTGTCGAGTATGCTTCGTTCAGTTTTCCTTTTTACCCCGACAACCGATTTTTTCTTTTCCGACCATTGGCCCAGTTTCTGGTGCGCTGCAATTTTTCAGTGCGTCATACATTTCTGTTGTGACTTTTCCCTTAGTGAGTGGTTTTTTCTTCCTATCAACTATATGCTGCACATGATCACTTTTTTTATTTTTGTCACACTGTTTCCACTATTTGTTGCGCACGATATTTCCCATCATTTTGTATTTTCTTTATTTTTCTACTTTTTTTTCTTCCTTTTTCTACTTTTGTCTTCCTTTTTCTACTTTTTTCTTCCTTTTTATGAGTTTTCTTTTCTAATATCTACTATAGTACCCTATATGCGTGACTTTATTACTGTATTGTAACTTTTAAGAATTAGTAGGTCGACTGTTCCTGTATAGTTTCAATCAACTATCATTGATCATTCCTTTCAGTTTTGTTCCTTCCAAGTCCTTTAGTTGTATAGATCCCCCATCTGTAACCGTATTTACTTTGTATGGCCCTAGCCAATGCATTCTGAATTTACTAAGGTGTTGGAAAATTTTACTGTCACAGAGTAGAACTAGGTCTCCCTCCTTAAAACTCTTCTTTTTAATATGTCTGTCATGCCAACCTCTGTCTCTTGGTTTCTATACTTCCTGGTAAAATTATGACAGAATATTGTCCTCTTCCATTTCCATTAGTTGACTTAGCCTCTCATGTACTGCACCTCTTTCTCTCACGTTGGTAATTGCTGCTACGCACATAATCGGTACCAAAAATTCTAATAGCACCACTACTTCAGGCCCATGCACCAATATGAATGGTGTATGTCCTATCAAATTATTACATGTGGTCCTGTATTCCCATAATACTGTTGGTAATTTCAAGTCCCAATCATCTCTGTTAACATTGCATATCTTAGTCAAAGCATTTTCCAAAATCTTATTGAAGGATTCTACTATTCCATTTTCCTAAGGATGATATGGTGTACTCTTCTAGMAATAGACTTCAAACTCCTCAATCATAGTCTTGATGGTATCATTGATAAAATGAGTGCCCCAGTCACTCATCAGAATTCGAGGACATCCAAATATGGTGATCACTTGCTCAAACAAGAAGTGTGCTGYTGTCTCAACGCTATAGTATTTGACTGGTGCTACTTMTTCCCATCTTGTTAAGTATTCATTCGCATAAATGATATATCTAGGTCATGATGTTTTTGTTGGTGGATTAATAGGTCCAACAAAGTCTATTTTCCATTTGTCAAATACCTGCAGAGTCACCTATGGTCTTAGAGGCATCTCATCCCTTATGTTGGGTTTTCCAACCCTCTCACAGACATCACATTTCTGGAAATAATCCTTGTCATATTTATGGACTATTGGTCACCATAGTCCTGTGCGCAATACTTTCTGTGTGGTAGCTTTACCTACATAGTGTCCTCTAGCTATACCTTCATGAGATTCTACTAAAATTCCATGACTTTCATGTTCCAATACACATCTTCTCAAAATGATATCTGTGCCCATCTTATATAAATGTCCTGTGATGAGTTGGTAGTCTGTAGCTCTGACTGCCATATTTTTCTTCTGCGCAGTGATAAAGTCTTGTGGCGCAGCCCTGTAGTTAAGTATTCAATAATATTAATGAAGTATTAATCAACTACCTGTACTGAAAATAACTGTGCATCAGGGAAGTTTTCTTCCAAGTTAGTAGGTTCTTCTCCATTAGTTACCCTTGACAGGTGATCAAGTCCTTCATTCAACTTCTCTGGTTTAACTATCACTTCGAAATCAAATTATTGAAATACAAATATCCATCTACAAATTCTCCTCCCCAACACTGGCTTGTTGACTAGATATTTGAGGTCAGAATGGTCCGTGAACATTTCAAAGTGTTTACCCAGTAAATAGTTTCTGAACTTGTTGTTATCACTGAAATTTCATCCGCAAATGGTTACAGGAATCTAGCATCGTCAAACAGTTATGAGGTCACCCATGGACCAAAATTACCACAAAATCATTTCCAAAAGGTCCAAAACTATACAACTAGTGATAAAATTAAGGTGTGCAATGACTACACAGGGCGCACGCGCACATGTGCGATCCAGAAATGAACGAAAAGTGCACATGCACATGATGCGCGACTGTGGTTGCTAAAAGCCATGCACATCTGAGAACAATGCATTTATGAGATTGGTCGGCCTCCCACCCACTTCTGGTTCAACTTCCAAGTTGATTTGACATCCAAATCTCAACTGGATTCGACTGGGTGGCTGGTCAAAGACCTAAAAATACCCTAAATAGCCTCTTTTCACACTATAAGCTAGTTGCACAATACCTCAAAGTGGTGCTATAAAAATAATCCATGGATGCACTTCATTTTCAAGGAATTCATTTGCAAGGTTATGCTTCTGCTATTCTCTTGGGGAATCCTCTATTCTCATCAAGAGTATACTATCATCATTACATTGGGCAATCCATCTCACCTCTTGAGTGGATTAGCTTAGGATTCTTTCACCATTTCATTCAAAGTTGTAAGAAGAGCTTAGTTGTGGGGGTCCAAGATCCCTCCCTTGGAGGAAGAAGGGACCCATAGTCCTGTTTCTTCTTGGTGTTTTCTTTTATTAATATAATCCTTTCCATTGGTGACATGAGTCTTATTGGTTTTTTGTTTTTATGTCCTTATGCTCAATAGTTTAGTTGTTCTTTTATTTTTTAGTTTGTTCTTTTATGTTTCTTTCTCTAACCCTTTCCTATACAAATATCTTGCTTAGCTAACCCAGCTAAGCTTGTAAGCACCTCTATTTTGCTCATTTAGGTGACAGATTGGCGACCATACTGGGGAAATGTATCAATTTCCTACCCCATTTGGGTTTTTATAGCTCTTCTTCTGGTTTATTTAACCTGCAGGTACCTTAACCAGCCCAAGTTGACCTGCAAAATATCCAATTCAAAGATGAATTGAGAGAATTCCATCTGGAATTTTCTTCACGGTCATGTGTCAGTTGTGCGCGGGTTTATTGGCCCACAATCGCGCATCGTGCACACGTGTGCCAAATTTACTGTGTTGTTCTGTGCACCTGCGCCCAAAAGACTGTTTCGGTTTGCGCATAGGAGCTTAGTGCACCTCTGTCTACTCTGAGACCTGCGCACCTGTGTAGAAAAATACAAATTGTAAGCTTGTTTGTGATTTGGGGAAGGCCCCTAGCCTTCTTAAAAATTATTTCATGCATGTTTTAATCTGCACCACACTTAGTTCCCTCTCCATATAAAGGGATTAGTCAAAACACATAGGCACTTAGGGGGTTTAAAATCATTATTTCCTCTTTTTCTTTCATTTTTCCACATGGATGGCTTGCTTTGACGAAAAGTATAAGTTGGAATCATTTGTAATCACATAAAACTTGCATTGGGACCAGAAGTTGGATAACAATCCCTTAGTATGCTCTTCTCTTGCGCTTCCAAGCGACCTTGAGAATCAGAAAAAGGTTGTAGGACAATTTCATCTCCCTTAAAAAGACTAAAACCTTTAGGAGAGGACAAAAAACACCTCGGGACTCCTCTTAGTTTATTTTTCAAACACATCTCAAGATTGTAACGGGCCCATACATGCCCACATGCTACAAAGATATGATAGTGTTAAAATTTACTTTCTTAGATCAAATCACTAGGGAAGTTTAAAGGTTTTGTAATGGGCCCATACATGCCCACATGATCACAATCTAGGATAGTTTTAAATCTTTCTTAGATTAAATCACAATAGGGAGTTAAAGGAATAGTAAAGGACCTGCATGTCCACATGCTAGTTTCTAGGGACTTTTGAATTATGCAAGGTTGTACCAAGGGCTTTTAGTTAATTAGGTAATCAACATTTTTAAGGACCAAGTGAAGTCCACATGCAGCAAGGTGACACCTAATTCATTAAAACAATGGCACACTTTCACTCATTCACACACAAAAGTCACTTATCACTCACATAGTTTCCATCTCGAAACGTGGAGGTCAAAGTAAGTTTCCTCCAAAAGGATTCAGAAACACCCCACCCTTTTCTTAATGAAACTATCCACTCCCATTTAATTTCAACGAGATTAGATCACACCCCCAATCTCTCAAACAAACCACATCTAATTTTTTTCTAAAAACTCACTAAGTTTTCCTCCACAGGAGGTACCAAAAGAAATTTTTAGTCTAGGTAGGATTTCAGGGATAGGCATCCAAATAACTCCCCATTATCTGGTTCTCACATTGTCAAAACAATAGAAGTTGTCAAATAGGGAACTGTAAATCCTCCAAGTCAAGTATTTCTAACACCATAAGGCAGGGAGATACCCATGAAGGGTTGAAGGCTGAGGTCTGGTTGTTTTGTGCGTCCCCCCTTGAGGCACCCACCTCTTGGATGGGATCCAGCCCGTGACCCATTTCTTAGGCCAAAAATCTAAATGCTGCAATTTGACTGAGGTACCTAGTGACCAAATTTTAGGACATCTACCCAGGTGGCAGTTGTGGGATGCAATTGCACCTTGATTGGATTTTGTGTGGCTATTGGGAAATATTGCCAACTCTTTTAGGATATGCCCCCTTTACCCCTCATTATAACTAATTACTTCATCCTTCACTAGTTTCTCTTCCGGTGACTTTAGACCCCACTGTTGAGTACTGTTGGAAGGTCCAATGCTATTTGAGAGGAAGGATGTTACGTCTTTTAGGACACGAGCATTTGTTTTCTTTGATCCCCCATGTGGAAAAAACCCACTTATCCACATATATGCTTCTTTTTCAAAATATTGTATGTATGATGCACTTTTGGTTACATTTTGATTTAGATATATATCGTGTAAAGTTCAAAAATTGCAACAAAAGGATCTTGTTTAATTATTACTCTCACCACAATTCGCACACATCCTCTCATCTAGTTGGACATCATAGGGGACCCATAGAACCCCCGTCGTTCCATACGCTTGCTGAAACTCCCTCCTATTTTAGGGGGAGTTCCTAGTCTTGCCAACTCATTGACTCCACCTTCTCACACCCCTGTGAGTGCCACTGTCTTAGGATCAACTTTGCTTGGTTCCACCTTACTTGGGTCCACTTCCCAAGGGCCATCGTCCACTCACTCTCCTTTACATGGAAGCAGGGGGCTAACTTCCTCTCAAGGGGGAAGTACCAACCCACCTAGCCCCCTCAAGGGTCAGGTTCATAGAACACTCACACCATGGATGAAACTGATCCTCCTCCACCACTCTAGATTCCATATTTGGTCTCTCTTAACATACCAAATCTAAGAAAACTCACAAATGATACTATATTGCATGACCCCACATGGCTTGCAATGCCTACCAAACTACCTTCAGACATCCCCAAGTTTGAAGGAAAGGCAGGGGATGACCTTGCTAACCATGTCATGACTTTCCACCTATGGTGCTCTTCCAACAACATTATGGATGATTCCATCCGACTATGATTATTTCAACACACGCTCACTAGCCCATCAACCAAATGGTATGTAGACAAAAAATCGGGGTCCCAAGCAACTTTCAAGTCCTTGGCCAAAGAATTTTTGACCTTCTTCCAATTACCAATCCGCCATGACAATGGTCTTGAACTACTCTCTAATTTTAAACAAACCTTAGCCACACATATCGCTGATCACATTCACGAGTGGCATAGATGACGTAGTTTGTGCAAAGCCAAAACCACCAAACAACAGTGTCTTGATTAGTTTCTTAGATCACTTGTCTCTTTCCTCGGTAAAGATGTAGATTCCACCTTCCCTCAATCAGAAGAAGAAGCCATCAGTAAGGCTCGATAATACGACCTCATCTATTCACAATCAGGGTACTTGTACACATTACTTCCTGATCTCCCAAAACCTGTGCCATTCGGCCGAGACAAACCCAGGATGTCTCACTTAGCAGACAGATTGATTGATAATACCACACACCACAGTCCACAACCCCAACAACCACCAATGTATGTCACACCTCAATATCCACCGACATATGGGGGAACCTCTTATTACCCTCCACCCCCTTATCAACAACCATACCCTGTTTCTCTTCCTCCACCTATCAGTGGGCCACCACCGACACCCACAATACACCCACCTATCCAAACAAGTTCTGGTACTCCCTCTACCTCATCTTATACTCTAAGTACTAGCAAAAGCACCATGCCTTCCAATGTACCTTATGGATCATTACCCCCATATAATCCGTACTTTCCATTCCTTGGTCCTCCATAGCCCATAACTCCCCCACACCCTAACGCTGGGGTGAATTTTGTTCAACCCTCTCCCCTTCAACAATATCAAAATTTTGAACAGTTGAATACGGAAAATCCGACCCATCAATCGAATAATGCCAAAAAGAAAGGAAAAAATAGGAACAATAGTAACCCAGGTCAAGGTCGGAATCACCCCCAATAGAACCAACCTATTGGGGGCAACTAGAATCAAGGGAATCAGAACCCCCAGGGGGGAAATAACAACAAGAATCAAAGGAGAAATAACAATACTATTAGAACCAACTTCCCTTGTGCCCTTTGTGGTGAGTTCGGCCATTACACTCATCATTGCCCCCAAATTGCTGATTTTAAATGGATGAAAGAATCAGGAAGTGTACCACACTCTCTAGCACCGCCTGCCCCTCAACAGGCCCCACAACAATACGACCAATAACCTCTCCCAGCCGTGCTGTAGAATCCCATTCCGCACCAGGGTGTGATGAACACCCAACAGGACACACAACCTACCCCACCAAATTTGGGACAGTATCTCAATCCAAACAATCTCGTAGATCGTACTATCCTCCTCACCAGTGAGGAAGAAATCCTTCTACAAACATGTACTCATCAATACCGTGCACTTGCTGAGTCTCCTCCCATTCCCCCATAAACAATCCCAACACCAATGGGACCCCCATTGGTGATTCCTTGCCCTAACGGCGAAACACCTCTTCGCATCCCTCGCATCCCATTACGCAGGAATGTCCACAACCCCCAAGCTAGGGCGTCTCATAATTACAGTTTGGTCAATGACTTAGCACAATCCCCGGCTGCCATGTCAGTCTTAGAAGTCCTTCAAACTTGTCCCACTCAGTGGAAATCATTACTTTTCGCCTTGGGAGTAGTCGACCACACAGATACTCAACTCATCACATTTGATCTTGACAACAGAGAACCTCGCCTCCTTGCTCTAATCGCTTTTCAAATCCCAGTAAAAATTCGGAACATTACAGTTCATCGGTGCATCATCGATAAAGGTGCATCCACATGCATTATTTCCAAGTCTATATAGCAGAAACTTGGTTCCCCCAAACTCATACCATCTTTCATTAACTTAAGAGCTTATGACGGACGACCATCGTCTTCTAAAGGGCTCTTCCAAAATGTCCCTGTAGAACTCAGGGGCAAGACCATTCTCATCGACATTGAAGTTATCGATGCCCCACTCGATTATAATATCTTGTTCGGTGGTAGCTACATGTATTCTATGAAGGTAGTTGCCTCTTCCGTCTTTCGAACCATGATGTTCCCCCATAATGGGAAAATCATTACAATTGACCAAGTATCACATTACGAGCCTAACCCTTCTGCCAACATCGATAACATTCTCCCTCTCATCCACACAAGTCATGAAGCATACCCACTCATCGAAATGGGTCCCGAAATTTTCAAAGACCCGTCATTGTTAGGAACTTACCATGGTGCACCACCACTCCTTCATCCTTCCAATCAAGTATGTGTCATATCATCCAACAAAACTGACATAGAGGATACCCTTCCTCCTAGGGAGGCTTCTATCATATCTGACATCCCACTAGTCGCAGAGGTCCCCCCTCATGAGCCTTTTGCGAACTCATCGACTCCACCAGTTCACAATTTCACCTCTCCCCAAGGCCATATCCCAGTTTGGGAGACAGTTCCCCAAGCCATTAGTCAAATCCCCTCCTTCTACCCTCCACCAGGTGTACAAGCTTTCCAAGTAGCTGCAATGCTTACCCTCCCTAATATGGTGTTGGCAATTCCAGTTTGGTATTTACATCCACTAGAGATGGTCCCTCAACCATCCCTTCCCCCCCAAATAGAAGGAATCCCGATGATGATTCCCATACTGACTCCCACCATACCCTCTACACCCCCACTCACTAACCTCCCTGCCATAGCTGGGGGAAGGAAAAATAAGAAGGAGCCCATAGCTCCACTCCCCCCATGCATCCAACCCCCTTGCGCGTTATGTGAGAAAGATGGACACCCAACCAAAAAATGCCCATTTCTACCCAAGTTACATAACCTAATTCCCCTCAGTCAAACACCATCACCGCTCACCACTGTAGCAAGTACTGCCGCTACCTCCCCTAACACAAGTAGCAAAGGGCTGCGAACCAAATTCACCTGCGCCATATGTTCCAAATATGGCCATTATACACACCATTGCCCAACACTACCTCAATTCCGGCAGACATTAATCACAGTAATCCAAAGCTTCCAGCACGAACCCAATCCAACTACATCATCCCTACCAAACATCACTGACATCCATTATGTCATGACTTCAGTCAATGAATGTATGAGATTCCCTGACTCTCTATGTGAATCGTTAGATCATTTTACATATCAATGTCCTATGATCATTGAATACAGGCAACGCCAAATGATCCCGATTCAAACCCCTGTACCCCCTACAGAATCGATGGTTGACCTTACCTCATCACTAGAGATTCTTTATATCATTTCTCTTGAACCAGAGGCACTCCCTATTCCTCTGTGGTTCTTGGATGACTTATCCGAGGATTTACCCCCAAATCCCCCCAATTCTCTCATTCATTTCCCTACGAAAATTTTACATCCAACTACCACTGATACTCCTCAGTACCTCGATATTTGGTTTATGTCAAGTGAACCATCACAATATCATTGCATTGTTACCCCTGCTTCTTCATCACCAGAGAACAACCACACAGTGATAGTCACCAATATCACTCTTTACAATCCCTTGTATTCTCACCAATTCCACTATGAAGAGGACATACTCGAAGAGTTAAACACCCTCGACTACCCATGGGATGCGCTACACCACAGAGTGCTCTTATTTCCACAGGAAGCCTCCATGCCTCCTAACCAACACCCCATATACGCAGTTGAAACCAAGGATTTTATCCCATTAGGGCATATCCACTGGTTCAACAACCCCATTCCTGCCCCTGATTCTTTTGAAGAAGGCAACATGGCCAACATTTCTCCAACCATCAAAATCGATATTTCCATAAAAAATGGAGTCGTAGAGGAAATCACCATTGGCGCTGCATGCACTCCTCAAGAAATCACCACCTATAAATCCCTCTTCCAAGAATATTAGGATATTTTCGCCTGGTCATACACAGAAATGCCTGGCCTTGATTTCTCTATTGTCGAACATCGCATAGACACATGGCCTGATATCACACCGATTCACCAAAAACAATGACCGCTACACCCATCCAAAGTAGCGGCCATCAAAGCTGATATTGACAAATTACGTGAGGTTGGGTTCATCTACCCCATTTCCTATACCTCATGGGTTTCCAACCCTGTACCCGTTAACAAAAAACAGGGCACTATCCGTGTCTGCACGGACTTTCACGATCTCAATCACGCATGTCCCAAAGACAACTTTCCAATGCCTTTCATTGATCAAATTATCGATGAATGCGCAGGCCACGAGGCTTTGTCCTTCATGAATGGTTTCTCTGGTTATAATCAAATCCAAATTCACCTAGCCGATCAATACAAAACCGTATTCACCACCCCTTGGGGTACTTTTGCATATCGTGTCATGTCTTTTGGCCTAAATAATGCTGGCACAACTTTCCAACGGGCTATGACATACATTTTTCATGATCTGGCTCATATCATCCTCGCATACTTGGACGACCTCATAGCTTGATCCAAAAAATACACCCAACATCTTGATGATTTATGGATCATCTTCCAATGGTGTCGTCAGTACACCATCCGCTTGAACGGCCTCAAGTGCGTGTTCTGCATCACTGCGGGGAACCTCCTCGGATTCATCATTTCCCATGGTATTACTGTGGACCCCCTTAAAGTCCAAGCCATCACAGAAATTCCACCCCCCTGGACTTTACGTCAACTCCAGAGCCTACAAGGAAAAGCTAACTTTCTACAACGATTTGTCCCAGACTATGCCACTCGAGCACATGGCTTCCTTCGCTTACTATGCCACGACATCCCATTTCAATAGGATGAACATGCACAAAAAGAATTCGACGATCTTAAAATGACACTTTCTAATGCCCCTTTCATTAGTTCACCCGACTATAATCGTGACTATATCCTCTACATATCAGCATCATCTGTCTCAGTAGCAGGAATTCTCGTTCAAATCGGCGATGACGATCGTGAGCATGTCATTTACTACATTAGTAAAAACCTCTCAAGGCCACCCTTGAAGTATAACCACAAAGAGAAACTAGCCCTTGCAGTCGTCCTCACAGTCCAGAAACTGTGCCATTACATTCTGCTTCACACAACCAAAGTCATAGCAGATTCCAACCCTATGCAATACTTTCTCAGTCATCGGCAAATTAATGGCAAATTTTCCCGATGGATCGTTATCCTTCAGGAGTACGATCTCAAATTTTCAACACACAAGAGAAAGAGATCTCTTTCCCTCATCGAACTTGTCACGACCTTCCCCTCTGATACTACCAGTGCCCCCGTCAATACTGACTTCCCCGATGAACATCTCTTTTATATCTCTTCGGATGATCCTTGGTATGACGACCTCCTCGTCTACCTCCGAACCCAAAAGTTTGGTAACCAACTCTCACGAGATGATCACCATCATATCCACCACCAGGCCCCCCGCTATCTCCTCATCAGAGATATCTTATATCAGCGAGGGGTTGACACCATACTTCGTCGATTCTTGACTATTAACGAGGCCGATAGAGTCTTAAACAACTGCCATAGCAGCGCGTGCGAGGGCCATCTTTCGGGAATGTCCACTGCTCAAAAAATCATCTGAGCAGGTTACTTTTGGCCTACATTGTTTCACGATTTCATTCACGCCATAAAGAGATGCAATAAATGTCAGCTTTACGCCAAAAAAGCACGAGCACCACTTGCTCTTCTCCACCTAGTCATTACTGCAAGCCCATTTTGTAAATGGGGCATCGATTTCATGACTTGTAACCCCTCATCCAACAATGGACACAAATACATCATTGTCACAATCGATTACTTCACAAAATGGGCTGAAGCCATGCCCACCTTCAACAACACCACTGACACTGTAGCGCATTTTTTCTTTAATCACGTCATATCCCGCTTTAGATTACCACTCCAACTAGTTTCCGATCATGGGAAACATTTCAAGAATGAGATTTTCATCGAACTCTCATCACGGTTGGGATTATCTCACGAGTTTGCCTCACCATATTACCCTCAGGCTAACGGATAGGTCGAAGTAGTTAACAAGGTCCTCAATACCATGTTTCAACGCACGGTTAACAAACATAAGACCAATTGGCATCATATGTTATTTTCCACGCTATGGGCTTACCGTACGACCGTGAAAACGGCCACTAGTTTCACACCATTTCATCTAGTCCATGGGGTCGAGGCCACTCTTCCTATCGAGTGCAAAATTCCCACCTTATGCATCGCGATTGAGATATTACCCGACACTGGTCCAATGGAGCAACATTTTTTGAACTTAGAGTCCCTGGATGAAGATTGTCGATCTTCATTACAGAACAATGAGGCAGCCAAAAAACGGTCAAAGGCCACCTTTGATTGCCATGTCAACCTTCTCTCATTTCATGAAGGAGACCTCGTCCTTGCTTACGATATCGCTCATGATACCCTTGGTCATGGAAAATTCGAGTCACTATGGCATGACCCCTACATTATCCAACATTGCCTCACCAAAGGCACATACATTCTGGCTACCCCCGAAGGCCTCTCTCTCAAAGAACCCGTCAACGGGTTATACTTAAAGAAATTTTACACCTAAGCGTAGCCATTCTACATTAGGTTATTTCTTTTATAGTGTTTTTAATCTTTTTTCCATCCCGTCATCTACATCAAGACAGTCCCCGGGTGTTGTTGGGAAAAACACCCTATGGACTAGCAAAATAGAGTTGAGACTTTGCATGCAGATTTGACCGAATAGAAACTACTTTTTTACCTACATCCCAAGATTTAAATCCCTTTTTCTCAGTAAATGCATGGAAAAGGACCACCTACCTTATTACCGATGTTCAATGTCGATCCTCCATTGTGCTTGACCACTTGTTCGCAATGCTCCTTTTGGGGTATATTTGATTTTTTTGTTCTTTTCAATAATTTTTGGAAAAAGAATAAAGGAATATTACGTTACAATGGAGGAACGAGTATTGCAAACATACAATCTCAAGACACAAGGACAAGACTGATGTTCTGGTAAAATGATACTCGGGAAAAATCCTCCGACGACCAAAGGTGTTAAGACACAGAAGCAAACTGTCACAAGGTTGGTGGATAAGGTATGCAAATGCGGTTGATAAAACACACAATGGTAACATCCTTCGATGTAAGTTTAACGAGCCCAAAGAAGGTAAGCTCGGTAGTTTTTCATATTTAGAGAGTCTGAAAAAACATAAAAGGAGACTTCATTGGGGTACCTTTTTTGAATATAGTCTAGTCGGTTCGAAAAAAGGATAAACTAGCACCGATTAGACGTCGATTCAAAACCATTTTAACGAGTTTGACAAGGACAAGATCACTCGGCTATTTTTTCACTTTTAAGGAGTCTGAAAAAATCTTAACTATGGACTCCGTCAGGAATATTCTTCTGGACCAATTTAACGAGTGTGAAAGAATAAGGTCACTCGACAATCTTTTCAATTTTAGGGAGTCTGAAAAGAGCTTAAATATGGATTCCATGGGGGTTTCTTTTTCGTAAGTTTAGTCCCTCAGGCCCGAAAAAGGGATAAAATCATACCTGAGAGTACTCTTCTAAAGAACGAAAGTTTTATAGAGTATACATTTGTTCGTACAGTTGACTGTCCAGACCGAAAAAGGGGTAAACTACCACTGGACAGACGTGACTTCAAATTTCAGTTTAACGAGCGTGAAAGGCCACAAGATCTCTTGACAATCTTTTCATGTTTAAAGGGTCTGAAAAGGGCTTAAAAGAAGACCCGTTTAAGGAACGCTCTTCTGGACCAATTTAACAAGTGTGAAGAAACAAGGTCACTCAACAATCTTTTAATCTTTAAGGAGTCTGAAAAGGGCTTGAAGAAGACTCCACAATGGTTACTTTTCTCAGTTAATCTAGATGAGATCGAAAAGAATAAATTCAATCTCGTCGGATTTTGTTTTCGGATCTCAAAGCGACCTTGAAAAACAACAAAGTTAGCTCATGATAGACTCTTTGTGGGTCGATGCCTGGTATCTCCTCGGGGGAGCTGTATGCTCCGACAAAAATATTGTTTATGATGCCAGGGGTTCTGGAGATATTGATAGGTATCATTTCAGAAATGGTTGCCATATTACCCTCAACATAGATCTTGTGTGTAGCTAAGGGATTAGTATGCCAAGACCTATCTCCAGTTTTGATTCGACTTAACTTTGGGAGGAAATATGATCTGTGAAGAAGATTGTCCCAAGGTTTGTCTGGACTAGTCATTGCTTCGATTACTACTTCGTCAGAGGGCAAGACTAATTCTAACGAATCGATGTTGGCGAGAGAACCCTGAGCCCAAATAGGATCTAGAAGTGGATCTAACTCTTGTGAAGGAGTTGGATCAGTGTTAGCTGAAGCTTGCTGGACTAAAGAGTACGCTACTTCAGCGACAGACAAGGGCATGGACATACTCGAGTGCCCTATCTCATCCATCATGGCTGATGGGGAAGGAAGTATCCACGGGTCATCAAAGTAAGTCGTGCAGAATGACAAAACCTGAAAAATCTCAACCTTATGATGATTGGATATAAATTTGATATCACCTTGAGGGGGCGGGTAATCGAAGGTACCCATCAAGGATGGGCACAAACTAACCCCTACATTAACAACACCTGGTTGAGGATTATCAATCATTGGGACTGTGGATGCCCCCAGTGAAGGGTCAGGTCTGGCGAAAGACAATTGATCTATGGTCACTATCCGGCCCTCGTGTGGAAAAAACAAGACCCGAAAAACTATAGCGACCACAGTTTGCATAACATAAGTCCAACTCCTTCCTATCAAAAGATTATAGTCGAGGGGAGCATCGACTACTTCTACCTCGATGCACACGGTCTTCCCTCCTAACTGCACGGGGAAAGAAGGAATGATACCATGTGGTCGGAATGAATGACCGTCGAAAGAAGTGAGGAGAGTAGGTGATGGAGACAAAATAGGCTGGCCGATGGCCTTCCAACATGCTAATGACATAACGCATGTCGAGGCGCCCTCATCCACTACCATGCAGAAAATATTCCTTGTAAACATTTTCGTGGGATGAGCCACTACTATCTAAAATGCTACGTGGTAAGGTAGACGAGGTTTTAAGTCAGTTGTATCTAGCATGATTGTGCCCGAATGAC